>CAJQZM010031153.1:28189-54136 GCA_907164665.1 Colias nastes | reverse complement strand
TATACAATCATTTCTTATTATTTTCTCGCTTGAAATAATTACTAACAAATTTTTGAGCATTATTTTTATGTGGATTCACACTGCAATACTGCACACCACTTATAAACTTTGAAATTCGTTTTTATAACACATATTAAATAAATATTTTTTTAATTTTCTTCGCAATGCGTACAAATAATTACGTATTTACTAAAGAGTGACGTCACGCCTACGCCATGACACCTGCGAGCTGTTTTGGCACAGTTAATAAATATTTTTTGAAAAATGGCTTTTATCTTCGTTAAATTTAAGTATATTACCGAAATATAGGGTTTTTCTTGTATAGTAAACGTATACACACATTATGGAAGAGGATTTCAAAATCTTTCGTCATGCCTATTATCTTCGATAACTTCGCGAGTGTAATTCATAAAACCACAGATTGCGGTCGGCATCCAATATTTTATAGGTTAATTAACCGCGCTCCAGCTGTATCTTTTGTGAATGAAAAATAACTTTAAATCCGCAAACGAAGTGTGCCTGATTTAGTAAAAGCTCATTATCACACTGTTTGTATGCGTTTCTTGAGAACATTTACTATGGTAATGTTTATTTTTTTTTTACACCATATGAATGTAGAATTTCAATGAACAAAAGGCTCCCCAAGTTTTTGAAAAAAGCTGATATTTTGACGGGTGACTTTTCGATTGAAAATTAGGTTGTTTTTTTGGTATTAATTCAAAATAAGGCGAAAAAATAAATATTTTCAATCAAATAAATTACAGTGTATTTGGGACATAATAAAGTAAGTTTCCACCAAATTTCGTAGAAAAAAAATAAATTTTGAAGTAGATAAAAATAAAAGACCAAAAACTTGGTTTTTTGAATTTTTCACCTAAATTTTGAGGTTATGTGAAAAAATTGTGAATACAAAAGTTGTAGAACTTTTAATTACCTACAACTTTGCCATTGAACTTTTTTCCGTAGGACTTGTAGTTTTGTCGGAAATCGAGAGAAACCATTTTTTTCTCTTAAAAGCTCCCCCCTCTTACTTCCCGAACTCGGATCGACCGTAATTTATTTTTCCTATTATTTTCATCATATTCCCCTCCTTTTCTAATGGGTTTCATCCGACTGCGATTTTATTTTGTTTCAAAAATTATCTACTCTAGTCTATACGTATAATCTCAGCCAAGAATGTTCTATTAAAATATGTATGTAACGGAAATTTTAATAATGTATTTTGCACTTCAAATAGCTCAAATGCTGTATAGAAAATCATACTGAAACTAAACACAGAGATAAAATAAGATTGCTGCTAAGAATATAGAGTTACAATGGCTATAACTATGATTATAGCCATTAAAATGGTCTATTATATCCTGGCACAAGTTCTAATCAGAACTGAAATATTTTGATGACTATTACAAACTTTACATCTGGGTAAAAGCCGTCACGAATGACTCCATTTTCTAATAATAAAACTTAATTTGGTTCATCTGTAGATGAGCTAATGTGCTTTAGTGATTTTTAAACTCATTGATGTTTTAATGTCTTGGAGATCTGGCTTGCTTGCCATTTAATATAAAATACTACCAAAAACACTCTCTAAAGCAGCATCACATAATATAGTAAACGTAGAACCTTTTTAAACAGACGCTTCAACAACAAAAAAGTAGAAGTAGTCTAGTAGCATCATCATTAAAACAGAGGTTTAGCCAGTAAACGGCGTTTCGCGTTATCATCTTGATAAAACCTTCGCAACGCGGAGGCACTTTTCACAAAAAATCACAATTTAAAAGCATGAAAAGCTCGTCCCTACATAAGAGGCGCAAGTCGCTCGAAGCGTAAGTTTTAATCTCGGCTCGGAACGGAGGCCACACTAATGAAAGGATATCGTACTTCTCTCGAAGCCATTCATTATTATTAGGCCCTGCAAACTTTACGGCCGACTGGAAAAGGTGGCGATTTTTTCAGCTTTTACTTTATAGAAACCGTCGACGAAATTCAATACACGCCGGCCTCTGCTTTTAAAAAACTAAGCTGTTTGATATTTTTATACTCCTTTATCGAATGACTTGAAATAATTATTAATTTACGTGTCTTTTAATTACCCTAAATTACGCAACACATTTTTACGCAATATTTTCATTACCTACCGGTGTATTTTCTAACCTGGGTCACTCACTTGCGTGCAAACATGAATACAATGTACGAATGTTTGCGCTCATGCAAGGAAAAAACATTTGCAAACGTCGTCCTACACTTGTGAGTTAGCGTATTCGTGCGTATGTGAGTGACCGGCATCACACATAAAACGTTAGACGAACGACGAAGTAATGTAAAACTGAAATGGTTTGCATTTCAGTTTTACATTACTTTTGTTATCATTGTTATGTATCAAATTAAACAATAGAATATGAAATATCTACTTATTAAATACATTTCCATAGTAATACCTCAAGCACTTTCAACCGTTTGTCCTGCACACTCGTGTTAGTCCGGACCCGAATTTCCGTATCCACAAGGACATGGCGTGTGGACGTTTCCAAGGTTTCATTATTATCCAGTTTCGTCATAGCCAGCATTACACACATCGTCACTATAAACGTACCCCCAACTACGGCTAGTACCCGTAACTTACGCATTTTTCACTATTACGCAACCTTATTTTCAATAAATGCAATATGATTTTATTAAATAGTATCGATTCAAGTTTTGATAGAAAACACTACTTAATTTGAGTTATCTTCGTTCGATTGATAAAACTGTTATTTATCGTAGATTTTTTTAGCCGCCACTTCTACAAATTTACTGTATTTTCCTTGAACAATTCAAACGACGGATATCGACCGCTCGACGCGTGTTACCGCGATCGAATCCACGCCGTTTCTGATATTCGTACGCGTAATCTAACAGTTAATTGTAAAAACAATGATCCATTCAATAATCACGCGTCGATAACGTTCGCGATAAACGTGACACCAGTATGAAGATTATGAATCTGCGCGCGCCGGCAAATTACTGTCACAAATAATAAATATACAGATAACTAAATAGATACTCTGGCTTCTGCTGCGCTTGCACGCATTATACTATACTACTTCGATGTGTGAATGATCGTTTATAAACATCGATATATAGAACAATGGTTTGCAAATGGGAGATATTTTTAGTTTAATAAACAAATTGATCGTCGCCTTGTTTACTACATTCTAGCTGTATAAACATATTGTCTATTTATATCATTGTATATTCAGTGTTGTTTTATAAAACCGCGGTAAATCAATCTGATTATTTTGGTTTCACAAATAATATATGTAGATAAAATTCATTCGAATATATATAGATAAGGATTTTATTAATGTATTTATCTTGTGCCAGTATAAAATTATTTATATATTTACCTACTCTATAGGATGATTTAATCTTCGTTCGCGACACGTAAAACCTATGCTAAAAATAAATGTTTAGCTTATCTAATCAAATAAAATCAACATTGTATACATATAGTTAGGCTTACTCTGAATTCTGCATATTAAAATGAAATATTCACTTAAACATTGCTCCAATTAAATTTTAGCATCAAGCAATTTACGTTTAGTGTGTCAATTGTTACGAAAGTGACATACATATTGTCATAAATTGGTTAAAGGTTATCTTATGAAATAGTGGTGATTAGAGCACGTTCCTTACCACAAGTTTAGGTTATATACGAATCTTAGTATAACTAGTATAGTTAGTTATATGTATGTACTAGATTTCCGACCGCGGCTACGCCCGCGTTTTCAAAGAAAAACCAGCATAGTTCATTTATTGGATTTCCGGGATAAAAAGTAGCCTTTGTCTTATTCTGGGTCTTCAGCTACCTACATGCCAAATTTCATTGTAATCGGTTTAGTCGTATTTGCGTGAAAGAGTAACAAACATCTATCCATCCTCACAAACTGCCGCGTTTATAATATTAGTAGGATGAAGGAAACCTCTTTTATCCACTGTGAAATTATATCAAAAGTAGATACGAATACAAAGACATTATCTAGGCTGGTATTTCCCGTACCTAACGAGCGCGATGTTAACAATATCAATTTCTTATGAATTTCGCTAAATTGTTCTATATATAAGTAGGTACCTAGTAATTATAGATATTTTGTTTTTTAAACAATCAAAAAGAATATTTTCTGTTACCGTGCCTACTAAAAATATTTGTCATAATTACTTAAATAATCTCTGACTTCTAAAATCGTAGGCGGTATTTACAAAACAATCCCTCAATTCGCTTGAACTACCTCAGTAAGAGATAATATTATTAAATAAAAAAATAATTACTAAAGATAATAATATAAAAAAACCTTACGTTTAAATAACAATTGTTTCCTTTCAGCGTGTACAATAGAATCGCGAGTGGACATTCATGTCTGCGTAAAATTAGTTTTTAATTGCACAGCGGGAGGGCTAATTAGACATTACCTACTTGAATTAACAGAGTAATTGTCGCAGACCTATTGAATTATAAATTAAACAAAAATAATTTTAGGGCGTTTACAGTCAATTTGAAGGGGCGTTTTCGCGATTAACAAATAAAATGTTTGGTATTTTCTAATACCTACTGGTTATGTATCGAAAAACTAACTAATGACACAATAAGAAAACAAAATCACTCTTCTATGTAAAAAAATCGTCCAGATAACTGTTACTTGATTCGCCTATAGAGCAATAACACAAGTAACTAATAAGACTTGTGTTATTGCTCTACGAAAAATGTGAACCATAAATCAATCATTTAACCTAAAACTGTGTCACAAAAAAGTTTATAATTTGATACAATTAAAAAGTCCGAAGATGGAAATAATAGAGCGCTATTAATTACTGGAGTGTCATCTCACGCGCTTGAGTCAGCGATTGTGAGCAAGTGATAAGGGAACTTTGAAAATTTATGACGAAGATAAATCTGCTGACCGGTCGTAATCAATTTCGGTTGCTAAAGAGACGGATTTTGTACGACGGACTATGGTATGCAGTGTTACAGTTTTAAAGGATTTTCAACCAAATTTTTCAGAAGACAAAAGTTTCTTCAATTATTTCCATACTTATGGAATACTACCTTTTCTGATGTGTAATAACTACAAAAAGTTTATATTGAAATATCATGAAAGCTGAAAAAATGGTGGGAGTAGAAGATGTTTTCTAAGACATAGCAGAAATAAAGACCAAAGTATTATGATACGAATCAAGTGAGAAAGAACAATAAAAACAGTGTATTACCTATTTGTGCAAATTTACGCTAAATATTTTGGTGTAATCAAATCAGTAGTAGGTATATAAATCTAACCACCAAACAGGTTCTTCTAAAAATCACAAGCAACACGAACCAGAACTACCAAAACACGCCGAAAAACGGGGACGTGTCGAATTATGTATCGTCTGTTATACAGGATGATTTATTAAGTTTATTAGAGGACCCAGGTTCGACGTCACATTGATTGATAGCAGCGACCACAGCGATGTTACCATGCAGTGGGCAGCAATTCGCAATTTTTCGGCAGAACATTTCACGAGAAAATCTGACGAAGCGTGAAGCGAGTGACACATTTCGAACACTATGCAAGATTAATTCTCGCTCAAGGGGACGACGAAAAATGAGATATATTTTAATAGTAAACTTTATGAAAAAAATATATGAAAATATCTTGTACTATCTGTACAGAATAGTCTACTTTCAATCTTTTCATGTATAGCGTAAAAATCACTAGTTTTGTAAAATTACAATGGGGCACACAAAGCAATGAGCGCACGTCTATTTCTGCATTATAAAGTCACGCTGTGCGTTTAAACAATAACATTTGAACACGCTTTACTGTAAAATACATTTTCACGTTGATGCAAATTTAAATATGAAATGGGCACAATGATGATTGCTAATATACAAAACCTTTTTGCGTTATGACACAGTTGGGGTAATTTCAACATGCTAAGCGGCACAGTTACACTAGGGGGAAGAGCAAATTTAGACCTGATTTTACTGAGGTAGATTAGTTTGTCTATTTGTAACCTGATCATGACAATTTGATTCGATAAAATATGTGAAACCGTGTGCCCGAGTGAACCACTTTTTTTAGATTTTATTCAAGTTTTCCTTAGAAATTTGTATTTCTCGGTCAAAAATAAACAAATACCCACATCATCTCGCAATTCTTAAGTGATGCACTTTCCAAGAACACATTAAATTTTTCTTAATATGGATAAGTTTTACAAGTCTCTTATAAACATTCACACCAGTCACACAGATTTTATTAAATAATATAGATATAGAGGATGAATAATTTCCTTCTAAAGTAAGTTGCTCATAAGATTACACCGGACCTGGCGAATTATTATAAATGAAAATGCTTAAGCAATGAAAGTACATTTGGATAATTTTATGAACAAGGAAAACTTTCATGTCAGAAGATGGTGAAGAATGTTTTAAGATTTTAGAATGTTTATTAAATTCACAGAAGCTAAAGTTAAAGTTAAATATATTTATTGACACCGAGAAAAATCTTCGTTCGTCATATTTGTTTATAACCGGTTTTTCAAATACAACACTATCTACTACATTCCATGGAGACTAATCTAATAGGTCTAAACGATAAAATAATGTTTAATCCCCGATAGCGACACGTTTCTCGTAACACCACTATATGGAAGAAAGGCTGGGAAGTTAGCAGAGCCATAACAGTAAATCTGAAGGAGCGAGATTTATTCGACTAGGAGTGCAGCGGGTGTCCGCACTCACACTTAATTACCGCCCGCCGAGATTGCTCCTGGCACATACTGCCATCCTAGTAGGTACACTTAACATTTTCAACCTAGGCAGAAGCGACTTTGTTTATAGAATTTGAAATAATAATTATGCGGATAAAATAAATAAATATTTAAAAGACGCAATGGTTTAATTTTGCATGGGATAGGAATTTAAGAGTACAAACGACGTGTACTTTACACTTATAATGATTCTGTAATAAAAATATCGGATTTACCAACCCAATCAACGAGGGTGGATACGCATTGCAACGACCGCAAACTCATTCTACATTGTTAAAAGCAATGACTAGGAAAAGAAAGTGTAATTATGCTTATTCCAGTTCAAACCGGTATACCATGAAGATAGCTACGCTACATTCGGAAGCCGCAGTCATCGGATACGGTCCAACGAGGCACAAGCCACTTCCTCTCGACCCTCCATACATCTCCGCTACCCTCGCGTCCCCTTAAACTATTACAAGAGTACTTGAGGCCTCAGTTAAAATAAGTTACTTCGGAGTGGATACAATATGTGTATTTTGAAACCGAAACCTTTTGGAAGTGTTGCTATTTAACAAATAACAAGTACACTTTGGTTAGAGCTAAACTGTTGGAGCCATAGGTTAATAGTAACTATATTATGCTAGTTTATCGTTATGAGCATAATCCCAGTTATTTAATTAAATATACGTTGAAATTAGTAATATAAAACATTTTTTATTTGGTACTTAGACGTCACTGCGCACTATAAAAGCAATTGAGAAAAAAGTCCCTATTCAGCACTTGTAAGTCTATGTGAATAAAATATTTAAAGGTTTTACGTTTCCCTTTTGAAAAATAATCCTTGTTAAGTATCCTGTGTAGAAAAAATATAAAAAAAAAACTGGTAGCACGGTATTGAAATGGGCAGTTACTCAACTCCGTTTCATTTCTTTAATACAGTCACAGCGTATTATATTTTCATTAGTGCCAGTCCATTAGCAATATTAAAAACGTGAATTATAATTACTATGCTCTCATAGCTACTATAAACGCCTACGGAGCCGTTTAATTTGAGGATCTAATAAGCTGAACATTTCCGTACCCTATCAACGATATTTTCCTACACCATAAATTCCTTACATCGCGTCGTAAAACAAATACAGTACATGCATCTAAATAATAAAATCGATTTGGTGTGCTATTATATTATATCTATGTCCATTGGTCCCCCGCTGTTAGCAGTTATGGTATATCACATAAGTGCTCCGCCTACGGTCTGGTCAGAGTCCAGAGGTGTCACATGAGAGGCTGTCGTTGATCGATTGCGCCACTAACATCTTCAAGTGCTTGCTATATATAATGGTATGAGAATAGGCTGTAACCTAATCTCGAACGCATTGAATATCTTGTACAAGGGCTTCAGAAAATGTTTATTGATGCTTCGATAAAAGTATTTTCAAGAACTTTAATTTTACGTAATCCATTAGATTCATATTTTCGGACCAATAAGAATTATCATTTCTTTTGTTTGCGTTGTTTTATGATATCGCGATCAAAGCGAATTATTTCCATCAAACTTTTTCACAAAATCAAAAATCGTCAAATCAGCTACAACAAGAATAACAACAACCAATTATTATCCATCCGTTATTTCGTCCAATTCTACGCATATATTTAATCCCTCTATTCCGCCGACACGACGTCGTAAAAAGTCTATCAAAGCGGAAAATTAAAATTTAAAGGGCCTGAAAACAAGTGTCGTCGATAATTTAACAGGGACATTTCAATTTCTCTTTGAATTATCAGTGTTTTGATCTTGCCGTTATGGTGTTGTTGAAGCAATTATTATCATTCTACGCAATCCTATTTATACATAGCTTGTTTTCTTTGCTGACTGGAATACTAAAGAGACATGTTGTTAACCGACCTAATTGTTTTTACATTTTTATCTAACGATATCTAGATTCAACACTGGACAGAGCAATTTAATGCATTTTTTATCTTCTCAAGGTAACACATTTTTCAGATAAGAATTTCTCTTTTAATTGACGTTGATATACGCGGCCTTTATAAACTTTATAGGATTATTAAAGGTAGCGTATAAAACGTTAGTAAATAATTAAGTGAGCTTTTAAATAACAACATTTATGTATGAACTATCATTACAATCCTCTTTTCCATTAAGGATTACATATCTGTTGTAAATAGATTCACGTTACTTAGAAGCATTTCAACAAGGAACCGATTTCACAGAAAGGCCATAATTCACAAAAAGATTCCAATTTGTAGTTTCTTTAAAATCAGGTCACAGCTTTTCTAAACGGTGGAAATTCGTGGCATTACATAAGGAATTTTATCCACGTCCCGTGCCAAGGCCCCAATTGTCGCTAGTTACACGTTTATCAAATTTTCACTCAGTAATTATTAGCTTTAGGCAATTTCTCGGTTTGTTATAAAGTTGCCAACTATCGAACGTAGTTCAGCGGCTGTGTAGCTCAGGGCATTAAATAACTTCACGACACCCGAGCAGTGAGTTTTCTCTAATGGAAAATCTGCATAATGGGCTCCTCCCTGATTCGATTTGTCGGAAAAACCTTAACCCCGATCGAGTCGGGCTTAATGGAGGCTTATTTGCTTACACAGACTTGTAAAATGAACGAGTGCTTCTTTGTGACTTACTTTCCCGATAAAAGGACAACTCGCCGACAAATATGGAGCCCTTGTAAGCGATATCCAATAACGTTTTAGCTCGGAGCGGCGTCATGTTCCATGTCCATTATAGCGTCCGCGTCTGGATCAAACAAATAGATGACCATATCTGTTATATTTATGTCAAGTTAAATTTAATATAATTTACTAAGATATTTGGGGTATCTTCATTCATAGTAAACCGTGTGAAAGGCTAAATTAAGACGAGTATACGATGGAATAATAGTTAATAGTTTGTTTAGAAACAATGTATGATATATTTTTAATTATCGTGCATATAAATTAAAAAGCTAAACAAGGATAATTTACGCAGCGGAAAACAAATTGAAGCATAACGAATGAAGACATCAGAAACGCAAACGAAGGAAATGTGGCATCATTTGTAAGCATTTCCCGATGAAAAATTTTCAGGTCATAATCCTGTTTCTGTTGTTGCTTTTATTATTCGCACAATGCAAATCCAATTTTGTTCCGAAAGGCCGGGCGTGGGGGTTCGAATAAATATTTTTGATAGAAAAGCAGGATCGTTTATCATTATAACGTCGACTGGCCGCACCTTGAACCTTCTAAAATATACATAGAATATTAGAAGTGCTACGGATTTACGGAGCGATCAAAAATGGATAAGCAATGGATTAAAGATGGCCTTTGACACTCTCTACTATTTCAGACTTTAATTAACTTTTCAGGAATATTTGTCAAAGAGAAGATGCCCAAAAGGTCAGCCTCTAGAGAATTGTGATGAAAATTATTTAGGGCAACAACGAATTTTCATTATTAGTTTCTATTTTATATTTTATAGTTGAATAAATGAATTCTCAGATACATTTGTCGTATTTTAGAAATTACGTAGGTATTGTAAATAATAACAATCGATTCCAGAAAGTAGAAAATTAATTTCTCTTTAGTCTCACATGAAACAATAATCGTAAATGTCTAACTTTTATGATTTATAGGTATTTTCATTGTTCCATTTTTTAATAACTGTATCATATACACACAGCATGTTATAGATGTTACCATGTAAAAATATGTGTTTCTTAGCTTTAGGAAATTGACAATTACCTACATCTCTAAGGCGAATAATAGCTCCTTCCCAAATCCTCCTAATATTATAAATGCGAAACTTTGTGAGGATGGATGGATGGATGGATGGATGTATGTTTGTTACTCTTTCACGCAAATACTACTGAATATAGGCATAGGCTTTTTATCCCACCGGAACGGAAAGTATGCGGGAGTTCTTTGAAAAACGCGGGCAAAGCTGCGGGCGGAAATCTAGCAAGATATAAATAATAAAACTAGCAGTAAGCAGTTAGCTCTGGTGCATTGCGAATGAGATGCTAGTATCGAGTGTTGCCAAGCATCTAACTGCCCGTGGCATTTGAAAATTTTAAATATTACTTCTAAGGTCAGTAATTGCTCCTTCCCAAATAAAGTACAAAGAATAACACTAGAAGTAAGGATTTGTTAGCTCTAGTGCATTGGGAATGAGATGCCAGTATCGAGTGTTGGCCGGCGTCCAACTGCCCGTGATTAAAGCACGGCGCGGCGCTTGGGAAAACTTCGGAGCTATACTCATTTTTTAATAATCCCTTTAAATGTGAACATTTAAGCTCCAATTTGTTATCAGTGTGTTTAATGTATTGAGATGACGAGAAATATTAAGGCAGATGAATTATATTCAAGTATATTTTTATAAATTGTATTGAATGCTATAAACATAAAAACAACAGTTTCATTCAGCGAAAAATGATTTAGTCTAATTAGATACCGATATAATAGTATGGTCTTTGTGTCACCTAGGTACACACGGTACTTGACTATTTTCTTGTTATTTACAAATGGGCATAAACTTTAGAAGCTAAACTAAACCTACTATAGAATTATAGATACAATCGATTTTTTATCTATACGGTAAAAAGGTGCCTCCAGCGGCTATTGTTTCAATCAACGAAAATAACCAAACGAATCATGAGGAAACGCGGAAGTCAGAAATATAGCTTCAAGGCATAATACAAGTAGGTACAATAGAAAAGACAGGCTCGTTATATTCATATGATAAACCTTAATAAAACTTCACATGACAACTCGTGAATTAGGGGTGTAAAAACTAAAGTAGGATAAATCTCAATTTATTACAATAATTAGCCGGTAGGCTTTCCGGTAGGGTTCGTTTCGTTGGGTTCGTATCGACATAAAATTTGCCTAAATTTGACTGTAAAGATGTAGATTTAAATCGATAGAGTGGTTGAACAGTTTAATCGTATTGGTTAACTCTTAATAATGATAGTATAGAAGTATAGATAAGGAAGAAATCATACAAGTATCACTGTATACCTTTATTCAGTGAAGCCTACCCATTAGTGGCCGCGACATTCAATACTTTTGTACGTTTTTGTGAAGGGTTGTAGAGGGAAGGGAATCTGTGACGGTTTTTGGTTTCCGGTACTTTACCTACTGTTTGTGGTGTGTTATTGAAACCTATAAGATGTTTGTTAGAACGATGTCTGTTGGCTATTGTATGTAGGATAAATATACTCAGATGAGATGAGGATTTTTTTTATTGGTAATAGGGAAGCGCTTGACCACAATCTCGCCTGATGTTAAGCTGAGATGTGGTCTAAGGTGGAACGCGCTTCCCTAGAAGGTACCTGCTCACTCTACGCTTGGATATTTAATATTCAAATGATGGGTAATAATTGGTATAGCCATCATCAAATTAGAAAATATGACAAATTGTACCTGAAACTCATATTACGATAATTAGGCGCGCATACACTTACTAAATGATTTAATAAAAACTTTTTGGCAAGATAAATAAAATATTCATTTATCTATTTGTATTAGAATCATCTAATTGTAATGTAGACCTGAATAAACAAAAGGCTTTTTTATTATGGCAATTGGCAAGATACTTACTTATAATAGTTATCTACATAAGTTAATAGTATAAAAATAATTGGATTTAAATCCTAAGAAGTGTTTTTTGGTAAGGTTCGCACGCAAAGGAAACTTGATACATTACAATTACCATATTAACTCTGAGAGTATCAAAGAGGTCTTTCATATAAAAGATTTGGGTATTGTTTTTGACAACAAATTAACTTTTGTGCCACACATAGATCAGGTTGTTACACGGGCGGCTAAAATGTTAGGATTTTTAATACGTAACGTGAAAAGTTTGCATAATGTAAAGGCCAAAATATCATTATACAACAGTCTGGTGCGTAGTATATTGGAATACGGTTCTGTGGTTTGGAGACCTCACTTCGCGTGCCATTCCTTACGATTGGAAAGGATACAGAGAAGATTTCTTTTACACCTTGTTTATTCTAGCGGGAAATCAAAAAAACAGTTACCATCATATAAAAAGCAATTATCTCATTTCAGAATTACTTCCCTTGATAATCGGCGGGTACTACTTGATTTACTCTTTGCCTTAAAATTGTTCAATGGTAAAATCGATTGCCCCCAATTGCTTCAAAGATTTCACTTAAAGGTCCCTTCCAGATATCCTCGTAAGGTTTTGTTGCCGCTGTGTCCTCCTCAACGCAGAACCGTATCGGGTCGGAACTCACCCATTCCGAGAATTTGTAAAACTGTAAATGACTACAGTCCGTTGTTTGATATATTTGTAGATTCCCCCAACAAGCTCCGCAAAACTTTTAATTCACTTTTTAAGGAATAGGATAGATTAAGTACATTATATATAATCATTGGTTTTCTTTTTTTTCAATAATTGTTTTGTGTAATTGTATACTTTAAAACTTATTTTTCGCATGCTGTGTTTACCTATAAGTGTTTTTTTACATTGATCTTATAATTGTGTATGTGTATTTTGATATTTTATATGTAATGTAAACAAACGTTGGTAGACCAAAATAAATAAATAAATAAATAAATAATAAATAATTTTCAAGAGCAAGGCGTACCCAACATTAAAATCGAAATACATGTAATATGTACTATTTTCCCTTAACAAAAACAAATAACAAGCTATGAGGTGCAAACCAGCATCTCTAACGCAATTCGAGACGGCAACCGATAAGGTAACGAGATAAATTTGAGGCTACGCGAATCGATTTGTAAGTCCCGACTATTTATGTGAGCTGAATTACTGGCAATTTGGTAAATCCTATACTTGCAGGAGATATGTGTAGGGCTGCGGGTGATAAATCGACGTAGATAGGTGTCATCCTGCGTACATTTTTTACGAATCTTAAGGGTCCTTTTCCACCAGAGATGTGCTATGCAGCTAATCTGCGAAAAATAGCTATGCTGTGAAACTATGTAGAAAAGCACCCTTATTCATGTTTCGTCTTATTATTTTAGAGTTTTTGCGTTGCTCGTGCGTAGACTTTGCAAGGGCAAATCCAAATATTACTGGGTTCGAATTTCACACGTGCCTTGATATAATGAAATCAAGTAAATAAATAGTCAATAAATTGATAAGATACGATTTTTTTAATCTATACGATTAGATTGAGAATTTTATCCTCCTATTTACAAATAGATTAAAGTGATTTCTAGTATTCTTTTTATGCCATGTATTCCTCTGGCTTTTTAACTGCTTATAGTTTGTCCTATTTCATTCTCATTTTATTTTACACTCAAAACGAATTTAAAAACTACACAACACGTATAACCTCGTAAGCTTGTTTAACTTTAGCCTACCACCCCGCAGCCTACACCTCACCACCCATCCATTTTCGTAACAAGTCACGCACATTCACGTAACTGGTATTCAATTTGGACAGGTGTTGAGCCTGCAATGGCCATTCAGTCGTACATTTGACGGGACCACGGACGTCCGCGCTACATCCCGCCCGCTGACAATATCGCCTGCCTGTTTATGCAAACCTGGTACATTGGAATTGGAATAATATCGACATTCGACACTATAAATGGTAAAATTGAATGGATTGAAAACAGTTTGTTGATTCAATGTAGCTATTTATTATTGCTTACATATTAGTTTGTTTTGTTCTGATTGTGGACTATTGTTTACGAATTGTTTTCTTGTAATGTATAGATTATAGAAGACTGTTCGCTTCGTCTTTATCCGTATTGAATGGGAAAGTAAAATATGTGTTGAAGTTATAAACTTAGGTGTTTCATTAAATCTTATTATTTCATATTATGGATGAATTAATCTATACTAATATTATAAAGGTGAAGAGTTTGTTTGTTTGTTTGAACGCGCTAATCTCAGGAACTACTGGTCCGATTTGAAAAATTATTTTGTTAGATAGCCCATTTATAGAGGAAGGCTATAGGCTATACAGGGTGTAATCGTTAAGTGTGCACAAGCGATTATTCCGTAACTATTGCAGATATCAAAAAATTTTAAACTGATATCGAAAGTACTTAACCTAATGAGTAAAATGGCCATAATAAATTTTTAAAAATAAAACGAGAAATATCCAAAAATGTTACATTAAACGCTCCCATACATTTGATTTCCCATACATTTTGTATTCATAGCAGATTTTCGAAATGACGTCCTCATTGTGCAATACCATGAGGAGCTCTATTTAAAGTTTCTAAATGAACTTCCCTTCAAATTTGCGAAGTAATTAAAGCAGAAAACCAAAAAAAGAAAGAGAAAGCTAAAATCTTTCATATTAAATGTTCATGGGATATTCATATCTCATACTAAATGTATGGGAGGGCTTAAAGATATTGTTTTTGATATTTCCCGTTTTATTTTTAAAAATTTATTACGGCCATTTTACTCATTAGGTTAAGTACTTTCGATATCAGTTTAAAGTTTTTTGTTATCTCTAATAGTTACGGAAAAATCGCCTGTGCACACTTAACGATTACACCCTGTATATCATCACGCTAAGACCAACAGGAGTGGAGCACTACGGGTAAAACCGCAGGGCACAGCTAGTTAAACATAATTATCTTAAGACCATAATAGTACAGATACATAAATCTATTATATGAAGGAACAGATGTTAAACATGCGAACTTAACACTTATATCTATCTAAAGTGAGACGAAACACATAAATAACGTGGGTCAAATGCGATATTAAACGCGAATGTCTATAGTAATGGGTTCAGTAAATAACTGACCGAACACTTCAAAGGCCGGCACTGCTAGTAATGGTCGCGGGATATGAAGGACCCTCGCAAATATTAGCGAAAATATTCCGATAAAATTACGAGTTAACTTCCGATATTGACAGTTTTCCTCGTCCCAACTCCCAATGAAACCCATTTCTAATGAAATAGATGTAATAACGATCTTGTGCTATATGTATCCTTATAGATTATTGCGATTAATGTATTAGTATTTTTCTTTTTGGATAGGTACATACCATACCAAAGAAGAGACAGCTTTTAGGATTTCTCGATTTTTTGACCAAACACAACCTACATTAATAAGAAGTTGCCAATGCAAACTAAAAATGATCGTCAATACACAAGAACAAATACATCAAGAAAAACGTGTCAAACACATTAATGGGTCATAAAAGCCAGTATATTTCCGAACCATTAATTATATCTCCCATCAAAGAGACCTCTAAAAGCTGCCCCTTATAGAAACTGCCGTCTTTCAAACGCTTTCACCTACGTACGAGTAAGCGAGTATATCATGGTGGTAGGTATATCTATTGTACAAACTTCTATTCGTGCTAAGCCGGCGGATCTCAAGTTAAGCCGCGAGTTATAAACCTGCATCTCGGCGAGCCTTTGAAAGCGTTGCACTTCGAAAATCACCGTCAAAACCTCAATTTTTATTACGAAAGAGCCTTTTTACGCTCAGTGGAAGTTAAGCACTGGATTTAAAGCTGCGTTTGTGATACTAATACGTATTTAGTATTAACTATGAACATAAAAAAAGTTTGTTCTATGATTTTGAGTTTTATATAACTTTATTTAAAAAACGTTAACTCGCTCCAAATGCGCACACTAATGCTCCGTTTTCTTTTATACAAATTATCCCTGTTTTGGTTAATGAACCTTTTCCGTATAACAATTTCATGATGTATGATTATCGTTTTGACATGCTAATTTATAGCGAAGCGAATTACAAAAATATGCAAACATGAAGAGAGGATGTAATAAAACATAGGAAATTTTCTATATAGGTACCTTTCTTTAATAAAACCAGCTCCAGACCACCTGTTCTCGTGTGAGATAAGGTATTGAACCCTCGGGTATACCTATATCGAGGGAAACGTAATACGATGGAACACCATAAATGTATTTGGTATTGGAAATGCCAACGATCAGAAATCTCTGATTTTATGAAACCTGGCAACGTGGTTGATACTAATGCATACACTTGCAAATGGATATTGCATTTAATAACGTGCGATTAAATATGCAGAAGTATGCATGATAAAATTTGTATTTATGTTATTGAAAGTACGAGTAAACTTATACCTAATATTATGTTTGTTAATATAGCAATTACATGAAGCTGTTTAAGAACAATTTAATTAAAACAAATGAATCGTGACAAAGGTATCAGCGACTTCATAAAAAAAAACGTTAAAAAAATCAATCAATGAAAACGACGCAACCGTTCCACTAGGGGCAGAGTTACGTAACAACCAGCAGCCTTAGACAAAAATCACTTGAAATTTAGATCTCAGTCACTGGTCTCCCGTACACGGAAAGGGCGGGCCAACCGCCATCATACCCCGACCTCGCAATGACAATGCTGTTGCTGGAAACTTTGCTTTCTTTGTCGTGCGAACAACATTCGTGGCGAATGAAGACGTTACAAGTTCGATAGACACGCTTCAATTGCGATTGGCTTTTAATGCTCTGTGAAAAAAAAATTGAAGAAGAATGCAGAGGAAATATAGGGACTGATTTACTGAGAAAATATAAGGAATGGATGCAGGATGCAATTTGAATTCGATTGAAGTTGATCACAAATTGGATGGCTCCTATGACATTTATTATTTCAGTCTAGTATTAACTTTAAAATACAAGAATTTTGGTGTTTATATAATAATCTTTTAGTCTGAAGTAAAACGAACCGTCAAATTTTTTTTAATAAATATAAGTAGGTAAGCATCTTAATAGTTTTGAAATTAAATATTCAGCCGAAGTAATAAACGATCCGAGACAATATTTTCATCTTGAAAAATAGTAAAATCTATATCTTATATATAAAAATGAATCGCAAAATGTGTTGGTAAGCGCATAACTCGAGAACGGCTGAACCGATTTCGATAATTCTTTTTTTATTATACACCTTGAAGTGCGAGGATGGTTCTTATGTAGAGAAAACGTAAATATGTACCACGGGCGAAGCCGGGGCGGACCGCTAGTTATATATAAAAATGAAACCCGTTTCGCGTTGTCACGGCATCACGTGTGAACGGGTGGACCGATTTCGATAATTCTTTTTTTATTATATTCCTTGAAGTACGAGGATGGTTCTTATGTAGAGAAAACATAAATATGTACCACGGGCGAAGCCAGGGCGGACCGCTAGTATCTAATATAAGTATTAAAATCTTCAGAATTTAATGCGTAGAATTTAATATGTACGACTTTTAAAGACTGAAAATATCGTCTAGACCGTTTATTTCCGATGGAACATTCAAATCGCCGTACAATCGAAACACGATTCGCTGACAGAAAGTTACGTAACCATCGTTATTTAACATTCAGATTCACTTGGAACTTCTCGGTGCATTAAATCGATCAATCTCTTGCACAAGTTGCAACGACCTGGGGGGTAACTGTCTTAATTTTTTATTAAACTGTATTAATTCGAGTGTGGTAAAATTGTCATTTTATGGGTCATCTACAGGCGGCTACTGCAGGGGCAATATTTGAACAATCTCGGTTGCGCGGCGCGGTCGGAGCTATTTCAGTTGTTCTCTAAATTGCCCCTGATTGCCAATACACATCACAATTAAGGAGCCAATTAAAGGTACGAATCCATATTGCCCCTGCTGCAGGTAGGTGAGTAGTCGGTTTAACGCTCCAATTTTTGCTCCCTGGAGTAATATTTCTAGTGTCGAAAAATGTATAGGTCGTCTAACGCCATCACTTTTCCACACTGAAATTAATACTGCTTCGGTATTACCCCCGTGTTATCTGATAGCAACAAATAAACATCACTGATTAGCATTCAACGTCTCACACTGGCTTAAAAGGAATACAGGACTATTTTGTTCGTTGATTTTCTTAGGCAGCATTTCTTTGACGTTTTACGAGACAAACCATTTATGCGGCGACGTTGTTACAAACTTAATTTATGACGTTATAGAAAATGTTTCTTAAAATATTTTGCCTTTAAAAGGAATTTCTGACAGCGATTAGCGGAATAGGTAGCTTCTTATGGTTACATCATAAATACTATGCTTTCAGTTAAGAACATATGGCTATTTACCTTTATAAACCCTAGTATCCTGGAATTGATATCAGCTATTTGAAATACCCCATACGTTTCCTTTTTCATCGTACAATGGAAAGAGGCGTTTTATCTCTTAGGAATTATTTCACAAATAATCGACCTTACATTTTGCTTATACAACAAAAAATATCTCCGTACTCTTATAATTCTATAGGGGAAGTCGTACAATACACTAGTCTCCATTATTCGTAATCCTATAGATTTTTTCATATAGTGGCATGAAAAACATATCTATATGTATAGATATTTTTTCTATCTGTATATCTATTATGATAACGATGTAAATCCATGTACATATTTCCCGTACCGTTTCATCATTAAAACCCGTATACAAAGCTTCCACATCTACACATACATAAACGTATTACATTCAGAACCAACAAAGTCAACTAACACTGATGCGGGTATGCGAAATTCACAAATTCCAACTAGATGAATACCGCCACAATCAACATATTATGAACGAAACCGCAATATAAATAAACATCAACTATGCTGAGCGTGAAATTCTGCCGGGCAAGTTGCGGGACGAATTGCAAAACACAAAATTCGGCGCATATCTCGTACACCTATTTTCACTCCCTGCGTTATTACAAATAGAGCTGGGAAAAAGGTTTATTACGTTTTAATTTGTTTTTAAGCTTGCCGCGATTATTCTGCGGTTGCACGGATTGTTTTAACATGATGATAGTAATTTTAGCAGATTTGTGTGTGTGTTTTAAGACAAAATGGTATTTGTAAAATAATAATTTGGAATTGATTCTTTTTTTTTGTACCAAAAATAGAGCATCATATGTCAGGAAATGATAGATATTATGTAGCAATATAAATCAATTTAGATATGAAAGTGTAGGTTAGGATACATACTAAACTATGTCTAACTAAGTCGTACCTACCTAAAACCTTGTTTACATATACCTACAGCGCGATATAAATGAAAGGCATTCATGTAGTTTTGGCAACGAATCGCAATTTCGGCACATCAGTGATCATTTATTTTACAATTTTTCTCTTTTATGCATAACGTTCCACTCGTTTGGTACAACTTAAGCAAAGGAGGCAGGTGCATTTAAGAGTATAACATTATAATAATGCGCTCGTTTGAGATATTCAAGAAGAAAACGAGCAATACAAAAAATATACATTAATACTGCCAGATTATTTTTTGATCATTCAAATTTTGGGAGACAAGAGCTAGATGGTTAGTAGTTACGTGTGTGCCTTTAGAACAATACTCCAGAAAACATATAAAGGAAATAAGAAAATTTTGTAGAAGTCAACGTATCGCAAGACCACTAGACAGAATCTCAGTTTAAAATCGTTCCTCTAATCTTTTAGAGAACAGTAAAACATTTTACTCTTAGCGATACGGCTGATACGGTAAGTAAACGCAAAGCAAATAAAATAAATCGTGATCGTATTCCCTGAAAAGAATCGAATGGGTTTAAAGTCTGAGCTTTTAAGACTTATATTAATACATTTTCGAGAAAAAGAGATTGTAAAGGAAAGACAAAGTTAATAGCTTTTCCTGGAGAAAGGAGATGTTAGTTCACAGTCGTTGGGTTTAACTTAATGTGTCTCGGTGACAGTAAGGAATGGAACGAGTGATATATTTTAAAGAAATCCAAGAAAGCCGAATCTTTTCTTTGATCGCGGTCAAGATTTGGGGACTTTTTCATTTCGCTTCTAAATTGACGGGCCGAGTAAACAATACTTGAAGTTTCGAGGGCCAATTAAGGATCAAATTTGTTCTGTTCTGCCGACACAAAAATAACAAGTAAAGCTTAAATTATATTTGAAGTGTAAATCACCTTTGAAAAATATTTTAATTTCAGTAAAAGTATAATCAAATATATTTTACGCCGAACCATCTGCATCATTACAATATTGTAGCTTCAATTACAAGTCGTTACATTAATTAATACGATACTGATAGACAATCCACTTATGATTTCACTGCAATAGATCCACCTACTTGAATTCGTAGTTAAAATTAATAATACATTATTATAAATTGCAATTACACCATGGAATAACGACAAAGAATTAGTATAGTTTTAATTATTGAACAGTTGAAATGTCGCAAAAAGTTTCTGTGACAGATTTCAGGCTAGTAACTTTAACAATTCCTCCAAGAAAAAAAAACATGATTTTCGTCCTAATAAAGCAGCATTATTTACAAACGCGATAAACAAAAGAGCCACTATACCACGATTTGTGAGCGTGAAAATTGGCCAAGTTAGGTTTTAGCACGTTTGTAACCATGGGTCGGACCAACGGGCTTAACTTCGAAACATTTCACCTGTGATTACACAACTCGCATTGTTTCCATATATCCACTTTAAACACGCTAATTGTTCCGTGTTACAGCAAAAACCGTTATATTCTGAAACCACAACACTCTCCTGGGGCTATTTATTTTAAATACGCTCCGATGCATTTATGGTATAGACGTTTATTTGGTTAGTAGAATAAAATATCAAGTGAAAATTGTAAAAATAATTGAAGCATTGAATAAAGATATAAAAAAGCATCGACTATGAGTAAAGAACCTTTTCTAAAGGACTAGGAGCACCAAAATGTATGATAATTTAACGTCATATAAGGAGTTGCATGCCGTTGTGAAATTCCTTTATCAATAGGGTATTTGGAATATCGCCTGGAGCGTTTCTAGGAAGTAATATGAACTGTTTAGGATGCTATAGTAGCTAGTACATTGAGCGTGTTCTATGCGGAATTCAGAAATTCTAGGAACTATGGTACCCAGTCTCCTTTAGCCTGAATGATATGAGTTTGTATTGTAATATTTTGTCCAATTTTGTAGCTGGATCAACTGATTAGATTAAATCTTGAAACATATCATCAAAAATACGGATGAAAAGTTTAGAAATATATCTGTCAACGTTACATATAAACCTTGATATTAACCGATAATTTTCAACATCAAAATGTATGCAAATCTTATCTCTAGCTAGGACGCATCGCAAAAAGGAAACAAAATAGCATTATTTATTGCACCGAGCGAACGTCTGTTTATACTTTATATCAAAAGCATAGATAGCATAGGATCGGTGTAATAAATATAATGCGATTTATGTCAAACTATTAATCGAATCGGTAATCGCATCTGGAGTCACGAAGAGTATTGTTGTCTAGCATTACGATTCTCACACAGCCCGCTCGCGTGCTCGATCTACTACGACTAATATAAAATATATTTCACCGTATTATCTTGATGGCGGAATAATCAAACCTAAGGCATATCTTCACAACGGTCCCGCATATATCGTACCTACTCCCTACCTCTTACGTAAATGTTAGGAATCTCCTTAGTCTCGGACTAGTCTCATGAGATATATGGCCAATAAACGCGTTTCCCACCATATTCGAATAGTATGCACGTTTTATAAATGCATATATTCTTGATGATAAAGTAAATTATTATGCAAATCTTAAGAACCTTTGCGTTGTCATCATACCTCGTATATAATCCTTCTGTTTTTTATTAAAGAATTATAATATGATTATATGAAAAACTAATGATTACCCACATACCAATAATTAATCTAATGCACACATTATAGAAACAATTTGTAAAATGACTACGTATTAGTAGTCGTTGATCAAAAATACATTAGGAGATAATGTGTATCACCCACATCATCACCCATGAAAAATCGGAACGACCAAAAAGGAAAAGGCAGAAGTTTTCTTTTAAAAACGCGCGGCTGCCACATCGTACAACGTGCCTTGTCCAGTATACTGCAGCGGACAAATTTACGCTACCGTTGGACAAGACAAATGCTCAACTCAATTACAAGTTGTAGTGACACATCGTCCCGCAAGGCGCCTCGTCCGCCCGTATGCAGCCACCACAGTCCACAAACAATTCATTTCGCTTCCAATCCGAGCACACAGCTGCGCCCGCGGTCAGTACTAGTTCAAACTGACCAATGCAAATACGCGCCGGAACTTTGTACGCCTCGACTTTGTATTTTGTTAAGCTTTTCATTTGAAAAGTCCGCTAGTTAAAATTTATAATAAGTTTGCGGTTACGTCTTCTGTTTGTCAGTTGCGGTTGCGGATATCGCGATTCTCTCTTTGATTGGGAACTTATATTTTTGTATCAGTAGAGTTTCATGGGTAGTTTCATATTTTTCTGATTTGCGTACCTATATGTATTTTAGTTCAGCTGCTTATTAGGAAATCTGTAATGATTTGAATGTAACTAGTATGACTAGGGGAGCTAAATTAATCCATACAAACATTATAATAGTGATTTTAGTTCCCCTTAGTATGAGTTTATTATAATTTTATGATACCTACCATAATGCGATGTGATATGATCACTACGATATTATAACAAACAAAAATTAACGATTTTTATTTAAAGATCGAGAAATTTTTCTTTTAGAACATTCAGAGCACGATAATACCCCATACAAAATGATTGTACGCACGTACAAAATCGATGCATGCAATTTTCCGCATACTTAGATATCTCAAAGGACTTAGTTAACGTCTTACTTCTTACAAGGAGATTGAATAGAAAACAAGGTAGGCACTCGAACGCGGGGTCAGGGGGGTTCGCTCGTTTTATATGCTAATCTGCCTCGTTCTTATGAATATGAAAATTTTCTATTAGATCGTGTCATCGTCAGCGGACTCTTGTGCTACGCTCAACGATAACTCCTCGCTGTTTCACGATTCAGCATTTTATAATATTTATTAAATAAAGCTGATACGTGCTTCGCGACGCTGTTATCGAGTCCTAAATGTTGGTTATAATGTAAGGCATCCAATCGATGTAGCGGAATTTAGTGGTTAATAAAAAAATACATAAAACTTTTAACTGCCTTATGGCGCACATTGTTTTTTACCTAACGAAGTACCTACCGCATATTATATGGCATGACTGATAAACCATGAACTTGATAACTAACCATTAATTTTTAAATGCTATTTTAGCAAACGTCTGTGAAGCAAAAAGTTAGGTGACATATCGAAAAAATAACATATTACAAAAGTTAACGGTCAAATGCAGAATCCCCCACTTTTTAAGTTAGTTGCGAAGTCTCAACGTCTCGAGGGTCACATTATGTAAAATCGCTATTTTCCCGGGAGCTTTCGCGAACTCTGTAAAGAGGGTAAAATTGTGCATTCAGACACGCAATTTCTCAATATTTTGTCATGTTCGGTTACAATACACGGCGAATGCAGTGAAAATACTTTAGAGATAACTGTACGCCATTATTTCTTATTCATACCGTGCGCTCTAGCGATTTAGATACCGCGCCGTTCTCAACCAAATTTTGTCACATTTTACTATTACGTGCGGTGACTGTATTTTAATACTAACATAAGACTTATGAGCTTTTCTATACATTTGTAGAGCAATGGAAACACTATAGTGATTTTTATCTAGGTTGCATGGGAAAATTAAGAAGGTATTACATAAATGTAATTTAAATATGTAGTCAAAATAGCACATCATTCGGACATTATTAACAAGCAGTATAGAGAAATGGGATTTGATTAAATGATTTTTTATGAAAGTACTTCATTTTATTATATTAATCTCTAATTAAGCATGTACAGAATGTAAGGTCGTAAGGTCGACATATATAAAGTCCACCCGGCCATCTATTCCACACCAAAGTTTTATCTAAAAGAAAAGCTCAACAAAGCGTCTCCCGCAGCCACAGAAGCAATAAACTATTGTCAAGCAAACCGATATAAATGCCCTGCGGCCGTACGTGCTGTATGTACCTACTCCTGACTCGTAACTCCCGAGGGCTCACATTGTGACGCGAACGCCTCTGTGGAGCTGTGCTGCTAATCATTTCTGATATCCTGGTACTTTGGAACTATTCGTTTACCTTTTTTCCTTATTATACTTTTGTATTAATAGGAATTTTCGTACACAATGTTGCATAATTTTCGTACACAATGTTGCATAAGTATTTGTGAAATTATTTTCTTTTAGTTTTCGTACATGTCGTTTATTCCAGGGCTGATTTAAACGATTCATGGCATGTTTCTCAAATTCTGGATATGTTATATTTTGCTCATTCGCCACTTTAAATGAAAAATAGTCTATGAACATGTACGAGTGTTAAACAAGCTATCCGGGACATTTTCAGCTAGTGAATTAACCAGCATTCGATCATCTAATTTAAAATACCTACAGATGACTAGATGTTCAATCAATGGATCACAATAAAATTTAACAGAAATTTCCAAACTAAATACCTACTCCAAAAAGTTAAAATCTCTGCGTATAACCGGATCTTTAATTAAATTACAAAATATAGTCTCATTCCACAATCACAGGTCTTTGAATTCACGACGTCTAGAGACAATGAAAAGGCATAGAAAGTGCTCAACTTATAAGGTCTGAGGACGTGTTAGCGTGCATAATGTAGTCGGCTCCGTGCTCAGGGAGGAATTTAATATACCGTCTGAGTGAGCACTCGGGCACTGAGTGAATAGTTTGCCTCGAAGCGCACGAAACATGTCGACTATCGTGTGACATCGTCGCATGATTAGGTGCCAGGGAATTTTTATAACGGAGCAGATTGTTTCATTGCTGTGATATTAAGATGAATATCCTCAGCTTGCAAATCCACATACTATATTTTTTGTTTATTAATGAAAGTTACACATTGAAGTTAACGAAGAAGCAAACGTAGTAGAGAAGTTGAAAGCTATCGTATTACAGATGGTGTAATTACTTCAACGTTGACTTTACACCTCGTAATTAGAATAAAATTCCAATACAAACATACGTATTCGAAGAGTTTCACTTTGCGAGTAAAAACTTTACGCACACATTTTCATGTCCCATACAGAGAAAGCTTATACATATAAATGATTCCGAGAAATTTCGTCATCACATTAGCGACCTCCCATAGCTTCATCTGCGTATTATATAGATATCTACGGCTAAACTATCGATAGTTATTGAATAATTGTTAGTGAAAATTAATTTCAACGCAAGGTATTACGTTATATCTGGTAAGCTACTATGCATTTGGTAAATGGTAATTTAGTTTTGGCGAATACTCTCAATGGGGCAATGTGGTCGTACTT
>CAJQZM010031153.1:0-17999 GCA_907164665.1 Colias nastes | reverse complement strand
TTATATTGTTGTATAAGCTGTTTGGAAACTAATAAAATAAAATAAAAAAATAAATAAAATAAATATAGCTGGAATATGCGCAGGATATAAACAGGATAAATGGCATGGTGGGCTGATACAACTGCATTAGAACTACCAAACCCTGGATATTATTAGGCACATTGCCAAAACTGGCGCAAGCCACTTTAGCTTAATGTACGCTTTCGCATTTCAACAAAACACTATTAAATACGAGAATTTGCACTAAAACACACAAATAAAATATCTAAAATGAGGAACGTGGGACTGATAAAAGAGATTAGTAAGAAGTAACAACATTGATTTACAGAATGACTTTAATAGCGTTCTTCTGACCGATTTTTATCATGTTTGCTTTAGTAATTTAGGTACTACTTTATTATTCTAGTTCAAAAAGTATGAATGCAAATTCCACTAGCACAATACCTTACCTATCCTATCACTATCATAATCGTTAAGATGTGCCGTAACCTTATACATCCTTAAAGAAAAAAGGAATGTCTAATTGCAACCATATATTTATAGAGAAAGTTGATCATAAACTACAGAATATACCATACAACTACCCATCGCTGAGTGGAATGGCCCATACATCATAAAGCATCATCGTTAAGGGTCTAAGGTTTAGACGGACAAGGCAAGGCACATTGTAGCTCGAATTTGAAACGTAGGCTCTTCAAATCAAATAATGCCAAGCACGTGCGTTGTTCGGCCACGGACGCAGCTGCACCGGCTGTACCAATTCCAATCTTCAGGCAACATGCCAATGAAACATTAAGTTGGCTTAAACACGCGGCCCAGCCTCACCGAGATATCTTCTTGAGTGTTTAAGATTTCCCTCGCCGGGCGCGGATTTAATTTAACAAAAGAGCCGCGCGAGATACAGTTTTGTGCTAATTAAAAACTAACTTCATTTGTTCCTGACGCTGGTATTTTAGCGGGAATGTTTTTGGTTATGATTACAGGCTTGTTAACATAATTAAACTAAAACGAGTTAGGTTTAAAAAAGCTTATTCATAATTTTATCTTGTTATGTATGTTTATTTTTTGTATCATATACAATGAATAGAAATATTTATAGCCAAAACAAATCAACGTCAAAGGCAAAGTTAAAATTTATAAAAGTAATTTAAGACCAATAAAACTAAGTCGTTAAGACCGTTGGCAAAACTGCAGCAATTTAACCGCTTTCATAAAATCCGTTTAAGTTAATTTAACTTCATAAATTAGTTTTCCGTGCTTTGAAGTGGGGTCATGCGGCATATGAAATTTTAAGACCATTCGCGATTTTCTTAGGCACGTATGAAGAAAGTTTAGCAATAAAATGGGAAAAAGAGGCTCAGAGGCTATAGCTTTTACCGAGTTAGTTTCACAAAGGCGCGACTGGGTGTCGGAGTTGCGATGGTCAATAAACTTCAGGGACTCCGTGATGTGGCTTTTAATAAAGAACTTCGTCTGTACTTTTCAATAAACAATTTTGTTGAAAGTTTCACAGTGGAGTCGCCTATGTGCTCTCAAGTACCTACCTCCTTCTTCATTTATTATTAGAAGTGTGTTTAGCGAAAGAAAAATAGATGCTAACACAATTCCCTGATATAACGTGATTTAAAATGTGTGCATTTCTTTTCACTCCAAATTCATCGGTTTATCATAATCCCCGCTTATCCCAACGTACCTCGTGCGAACGAATTTCTGCTTTATTTGAAGACATGCTTAACTCCTATTCTTCGTATAAAACACTAATACTTCCACGAAGAGGATAAACAGCTTATGTCTTCTTATTTAATAATTCCACAATTTATCGAGCCAAGAAAAACAGCTTACAAAGAGGCCGCCGCGCATCCTTAGAAAATCCTTACATTTTTTGCGCTATCAGCAATTAAAAGCAACGAGTTAAGTGTAGGATTCATAATTAACGAAATGAGTTCATTGAAAATTGTATAGCCGAGTGTTTGGCACGAATTCAATAATAAACGGCTACATAAGAGCCTCTTGCCTTACGTTTAATTAAACCTAAAGTACTTGCTATTTTTATGAGAACAAATAACATTCTTCGCGATGTTATTCCGTAGCGTAGTCAAGTGGAGGACACTCAAGAAGTTTAAATAAGATTGTTCTGTTCTTAGAAATTTTGGTTATTTTACCGAGATCGTAATACATAATTGTTATTCAGTCATTTGAATTTTCCGTTCTGAGTACCTACTAGTCTAATAGGAGCGATAAAGAATAATAGTTCTTTAGCAAGAACATTTCAACAAAACTCTCCTTTCTTTAGATAATAATAACTGACTTCTATTTACCACTGAATTACATAGAAGCATTTAAATGAAAATAGAAGAAAATACCTTACATCGTTTCGTTCAATTGTGAGCTATATTTTTTCACATCATAAATTTTCCGCTTTGCGTAACTTTACTATTATCGAGTTCCCAAAAACGAACAAGTCAACACACGATAATGCATCCCCAATGGTATTGATACGTCTCCAGTCTAAACATAATAATGTAACCCCAATTGTATACAACAATCGTTCCCTAGAACACCATCGAAATTCGCGATCCAGTCGTATAGATGCAAAACAAAGTAAAATTCAATTTCCCGCAACCGGGCGAAGCACCGGAGGAGCCGCATTACGATCCCACATGCGCCATAAGTTTATACAATCAATCAACGTTCTCGAACTGCGCCCGTGTCTCCGAGGTTCTGTGTTACGCTGAACAATGCCCATTATATATGACGTTATCAATTCCCATGACTTGCTAGTAAACTGTTAATGATCTTAATAATTGTTTCGTTAGTGGCTATGAATTTATAAATATCATTTGTATAAAAAAAAATTCGTAATACGTAGCTATAGGGCGGTTAACATTGCCTTTAGTCAAATCATATGTTTTGAAAAATGACCTACATGTACTTCATCATCTTGCTTAAATTGAAATATTTTTTGCGCATTTAGCACCTAACATCTCCAGGTTTCTAGCAAAAATAAATACGACAAACGTATTCATCATATTATCATTCATACCATCTTTTCACCCGTTAAAACACAGCCCAGTACTAAAAATGCGTCCACCTAAAATTTAACTAAAACCCTACATCAAAAATGCACGAGCCACGAACAATGATAACAAGAAAAACGTAAACATACCCATCCTCATTTGTTAATATATAATATATGTGGGCACTGGGCCGCCTCAGCACGCAACAATACATGATTAATGCTTCACAGCCAAAGGAATGATTTATTAAGCGACGTGACGACATACCATGCTGCTGTCACAAGAACCTTAATTTCGGGTTAAATTGACAATTGATAAAAACAATTTGAAGAAGCCAAAGGGAATGCGCGTTTTGGACCGATTTGTAGAGCATGCGAAAATTATATTTAAAGAAAAAGGGTAATTGTACGCGTTAGACAAAGCCACCTGGCCTGGCTAAAAAACTTTAGTTATTTCTGTTACAAATAAATAATTCGTAATCTAATAAACAGCTGTTATACTCCAACACAAAGTGCGAAATTTCAGCATACCGTTATGAAATATATCACAATTCTGTAATACAAAAAAAATATTTATCTCGTAATAAAAAGGAAGTGAAATTGGAAATGCAAGAACCATCAATAAAGATAATTCGATAAACGAAGCGGGACAGATCGCGACAGGGGGTAATGTTTAATGTAAACTCAAGCGCAGAGTATTTCATTAAGAAAACTTCTCATCAACGAACATTCACTTAAAGGAGATAAAGAAAGACGTTATCTTTGCGACTCATTTATTTACAGAAAGAAATTGGCTCGGCCGAAACGAAAAGAACGATGGATAAGCATTTGTCGATAAACCCATACTTTTTTTAATCGGCAGCTTTCAACTAAAGGCGGTGGCGATTAAAAAATTAAAAGTTCTGTATTACTAAATAAACCCGATCGAGTCGCAACTTGGTTTCGAGAAATTAAAATGGTATTAAAACAAAAAAGAGCGCAACCTCGGACGTCTTATTAGAATTCATACTTTGTTGCATACCTACTCTTCCTTGAAACTTAAAGATAGGAATGTAAAGTCCGGAAAGCAAATATGACCACAAGAAAGTTAAGTAAGTGGAAATGAAATGAACAATTAAAGAATGAGTGACATACGTTCTCACCATGAAAATATTGCGCAGGGCTTATGTAAGTAGCATTTTATAGATTTGTAAGTATTTATAGGTCTACGAAGGAAATTAGCTATATTTATCAATATTATTTAATTTACAATTATGTATTCACTGATAGAAAATTAATATTAGTAATACAACATTATTCATGGAATCCACGACTGTTGCGCCAGAATAAATGAGTAAAAAATATTTCATAAACTTCGACATAAAACTAAAAGAACCCACTTTTCATTCGTCCAGACTCCAGAGAAAACACAGGGCATTGCGTGCCAGCTATTTCTGAAGCAAACATTAGAGCCTCAGATAAATGGGCAACATCACAAACACTTCTCAACTCTAATTATTACAAATTACACAAACAATATGGTGGGAACAAGAAAAAACGTTAATGACCCTTCTAAGCGCCATAACAAGAGTGCTCAGCGCTAAACACTTGAAGGAGATTAACCGCAATTGCTATACTAACGTCTTTGTAGTAACTAACTTTCGCTTCCAACAACTTATTAATAGACACACTACAGAAAAAATAGTGCAATAACACAAATCAATGAGACAAGGAGCAGAATCAATAAAAGAAAAAACTTTCGTCCAGTTTTCAATGATAAGGTTCTAACTTCGTTTATGTTCGCACTAACACAACATGCATTACTTTATTTTAAGCCTAGTGTCAATTAAATCACGTTATGGACATTTCGTAAAAATTAAACAGTAAACACATAATAAACTTTCCAAGAACAAAGTTCATCATCATCATATCTCAAGTCTTCTTCAGTCTTCTGCGTAATGTAAAATTATTCAAATATTCCATCCTCAACAACATGAAAGATTACGTTCATAATGTGATCATAATATCGAAAACATAAAATCTCATAATGTTATTAAGCTGATGTGGGTGTCAACATGACAAAATCATTATACAACGTGACAAGGGACAGAATTTTTATCGAAGTACGTGTCCTAATCTCCCTTTCCATATTATACTGTAAAATCTAATTATAACAGGTTCGTATTTACTGGTACAATGATGTTTTTAGGGTGAACGTATTTTATATGAATTATAATGCTAAACGTAATTATTAATGCTTATGAAATTCATTTATTATAAATTAAGTACTTTGTTAAAAATTTATATCGATTGGTACGGTAGACAGATAATATTAGTAATTAACAGCAAAGTTAGTTCATGAAATTAAATGTCTCTTTGTAACCACATTTAGAAAACAATTTAGTTCAAACGATCATAATGCTATCACCAAAACATCCATAGACCACATCAAAGCGAGCTTACACCCAGATCCTCCTAACAAAAGTCCACATACCTCGAGATAATACCTGCGTTCAAAGTGAGTGTTTATTCCCCCCTCATGTGCCGGAATAGCAACAGTGATTCAGAAGCGGAAAAACTTTCACCCTCCAGTTATTGTTTGTTTCGCATACGTTTTTAATATTTCCGTTGATATCGCGTCGCAACGTTTAACCGAAACAAAACGGTGTTTGAGTGAAGGCTGTTCGTATAATGAAAAGCCACCGGGGGTTATGCTGATAAAAAGTATAGTTACTTACGTTTTAAATGCATATTAAAGCAGTACTAACATATAGACCTTTATATTAACTTTTCTGTACAAACTACTATTCATTTGTTACTATTCATAGTTATTTGCGTTATCAATACGGTTTTTTTCTGTCAATTGTAAAGGAACGTGAGTTTGTACTTATTTCGTTTGTGAATGACACACCATGGTATCTACACAAATAGAAACAATCAATAAAATATTAGCTGAAATAGGAATGCGGCAATTGACTCGAGAAAATAGCAAATAACGGAATTATCATATCAGCATTAAAGATGTCATGTCCCCGAGCCGTATCGAGTATTCTCTCCACAATACATCACACATAATAGGCTCCTGTATCTCAAACGGCATTGAATTCTCTTTGTTCAGGGCAGATGCCGTAAATTTGTACGCCGACACAACATTTCACGAGCCCGCAGTCTCTTAAATCATCGCTATCTCTATCTATCCTGCAGTATTGAAAGCGAGGCAACGGCTTATCTATGATCGAGAATTTTGACAAATTAGCATGTTGCCACATAAACCAACGACGAATTATCGGCGACTTCGGCAAACCGATTATATTGTAGAAAGACTGAGGCGGTATCTTTATTGCGATCCAGTTCATATGGAGAATTAATTCATCGCACGGAGGCGAAGGAGCGGGACTATCTCTCGCGATAACTTCGGCCCTGGGGGTGTCTAATATGGGAACTATCTCGTGATCGAGGTTCGGGGAACGTATGTTTTGGGCCCTTTGAATTGTGTCCAACGATGTCGGAGCTTATCAAGATTCTAGCGGCGTAATTACCGACTTCTAATGAACGTCCCTAATAGGGACGAGGCGAATTAGCCAGAGTGAAATTTCAAAACGATCGCGATATCTTCGGCCATTATTTTGGATGATTAATTATAATTAAATGCTTTCTTGTTAAGAAATTGTTTCTCATTACTGCAGGCATTCGTTGGTTTAATTTTTATGGCATCGAAATGTTTTAATTTTAATTTGAACCTGATTCGTAAGCTGTATTCGTAAGTTACATTTATGTACTTATTGCCAACAAAATATTGAACATTACAGATTTTAAATTAAATTACCTATATGAATGTAAAGCGAATCTACTTGATTTTAATATGATAATTCGTAAAGCGGAGCTCATTACAATGGAAGATAAATAATTAAATAAAACGCCTACAAGATCATAAAACGAATTCAAATGTGAAATCAGTTTGACCAAATATAAAGATATTGCACACTACATAATCACACAATATCAATTCAAAGATGCGTATCTCACCAATGGTAATAATTTCAATGGAGGCCTCGAGGGCTGCGTTTATATTCAGTCTTATATACACCCTTTAGGGCTGAACTCTTAAGCTCTCGATTATTTATGTGGTCTTCGGAGCCCGCCTCATGTCACTACCTCAGAAGTAATCGTCTGCGGCTGACGCTGAATGGAATATTCCACTCCGAAATGGAATAAGATAAGCTGGAGAAAAGCCGCAATCAGATTAACGCACTCTTATAATAACGTATTGTCCTGTACCTATTCTTATTTTTTGGGACGCAATATTTTGGTAATTGATGGTGAAGGTTACGTAATTATGAAGAATACCTGTTAGACGTCATTCTTACCTGAAACCAAAAAATACAACATTAGTTTGGTGGTGCTATTTTTGCAGTGGATTAAACTGCCTTGGAAATTAATAACGTCAAAATATAGGTCATGTAAGGCAATTAAATTCGTTAAGTCATTAGGGCAATAACTAGGTTAAGTAAGTACATATTTAGTATTTGTTGAGTGTGAACCAAAGTTAGTTAACCTAATAAAATACTAGGAGTTTTATTTTTTCCTACAGCATACTGTTATTAATTATGATACCAATTTTAACCTCGACAGTGATTCGCAAAAATATTTTCTTAAATTCTATTTTTTAATCCTATCCATTTTCGCTCTCTCAAGACCGTGAGAAAACAAAGAGTCGAGCTGACAAACTATGAGCACTGATAATATTGTTGGTTGTGTTTAAAAAATAATTTTAAAATTAAAAGGTTGTTTAATTAAAACTATGCGTTACATGTTAAGTTACAACCTTATCATAAACTTATGTCTGACTAACTAACTCCTTAACGACATCACGAACAAAAAGATAAAAAGGTCGCGTATATCAATGCCATATAATATAATAAATAGCTGTTCGCAAAGATATCAGTAATTAATTTTAAGTATTATTTAATTACCTACAATACATATTTTATGTTTAATAATATTCACAAAGTAGCTTCAATCTGTGGATTTGCAAGCATATAAGTAGTAGCTTATACCAAACTCCAGCCTTAATAGTTTCGCGATTCAATCAATCACACGCCTTTTCGGAAGAACCAGTACTTTTGTAGTAAGAAAAATGAACACCTATGGATTTGTATGTTACATGGCATTTAGGTATTCAACATAATATAGACATATTCGAATCCCGAGCATGCTATACCAGTGCATATAAGTCACATAGCGTTGCCGATCGCATAGTAACATTGACGATAATAGTTTAATTAGAATGCAAGGTAATGCAACTATTAATACAATCCAATTTAATGCCAACGCTGGTTAATATGCTATTGATTATAATTATCATCTACATAGAGTTAAAATTTAAGGGTAATGAATTGGCCTATTCGTAATAAATAAATAATATTGATAAGAAAGAATTGCTTTTATCAGGTTCTTTTAAAACATATTAGCAACAATTCAAGCAATTTTTCTAAACAATTATATTAAAGTTAACGTTAATTTAAAATCATCATAATAATCATTATCAATATTAAATTGTCTATCTTTCCCTCCCTACGCAATAACTAATAATTTGTAATTAATTTTTTACTATAAAAACTTTATAAAACGCAGTAAAATTAAAGTGTTAATTATATTACTATAAATTCCCAATAACAAGCTACTCCTCATACATTTATAATAATCTATTCACAACACTAAAATACAAGTATGATTTTCGTATCAGCGTAAAGAGCTTCCCAAGTACTAACATTGAGATAACAACGCCGCTTAGTGTAGGTACCAAAACATTTTGCGATACCTACTGTGCTGATAAGTTCTAAAATAATACGTAAACATCCATTTTCCAGTCATAAATTGGGAGATTATTAATATAGTAGTGAGTAGGTAGAGTATGATTTTTTAGTTGTTAGTACTATATGTAAACAGTTATTAATTAATTATTTTTATTTTTGTATCGCAAAATATCTTTACATCCATACTGAACTCTGATACTGAACACAGATTACAAAACACTTAAAGGGATTCACTTTCTTATATATTATATGGGAATAGTATAATTAGGTATCATAATTATTTATTTGCACAAAATATCATAATCATGATCAAAGGCGTGAATTATAAGAAAGCACGAGAGATGCAAGCATGAGAGAGCAAATGTATTAAAAATAACTGAAACAGTAGAATTTCCATTTTCCATGGCGAGAGAAGACGCGAACAAAAAGTTGTTGTTTACGCTGTACGATGGAATTGCAAGCGCTTAGCTGGCATTATCTTCGAGCTATGGCTTTGACGAAGAAATAACCAAAGTCCAATTTTGTGTCAAGAGCAGAACTTGGTAAACGATGTATTGCTTTTTTTTATGTAAAAACATAGCAAAGCCGAACTTTATATAGGATTAACAACATAACGTAGACACTTTTTTTGTGATTTTATGAATAACATCCTAATATCTAAACCTGCAAATGTTTACAAATTTTATCATTTGAGTCGAATAACAGCATTTTACAAAAATGTCTAATAAGTAATATATACTTATATCTCATCAATTCATCATCAGGTTACATCTGAAATAGCAAATCCCTTTGAAAATCAAACATAACTTTCAAGCGACATTAAGTCTAACGTTAACCCCAATGAAACAGATATACCTATATAATTTCAGTTTTTCCTTACCACATTTTTACTCAATCTTTTATAATCATAAACTATCTTAGATATACACAGAACATTGTAAACTCATCTAGCGGCTCTAAAAGGCCAAAAGTTCGTATAAAGTGTGAATTTCCTGCAGTACAGATAGCACCATATTTTCCGCAGCGGGCTTATCTCAATTTTGCGACGGTTATGGGCTAAGAATGAGCGTCGTTATCCGTCATTTCACGGTTATACTTGGGTTAAGGAATTTGCAATCGTTAAATAATGGTTAAATCATTTGCGTTTAGCGCGAAGGCCGTACGTTGAATGTGGAATATTACTTGTTTGATGGATCTAAATAGATACTAAATCATAAAAACTTTATGTCCCAATAAAAATAAATTCTAAAAATATGCATACGTGTCAAATGGCCAACATGAACGCGTAATTTTTCTTTTTAAATATTTGTGTATATTGACTAATGTCTAGGATCCATTTGGCGCCGTATAAAAATAACATGTCCGATTTCTACAACCGAAACGGTGTGAACATCATTCACATCGCATACAATAACTGCGTTCAAAAGTTAATAATTTCACATTTATAAAATTGCAACAACTGTTAACAAAATTCGTTACAAAATAGGTTAATTTAAACAACACGTAACATAATGATGCTCTCATCAATGGTAATAAAACGCCGGAACAAGCGATCTCGCAATGCATTAGCTCCCCGGCCGCATATACTGCTCACTGCTCAGTTTAGGAAAAGTACGTTAAGGCCCTTAATACACTGGCGCATACCGTTGCGTCATTTACGGGACAGGGATGCAAATAGACCTAGCATTGAATAGGAATGAGAAAGCACGTGCTCTAAATTTTCGGAATATCCAGAAGAAATCCAACCAGATGGAACAATCATTCATATAGACATTGCATCATCAGTAACCTCAATCTATCCTGAGTGACCGATCAAAGTCCAGTACTATAGTTGAGACACGTTAATTGCAATGGGAAATTGCGTGTCCAGGAATCCTTATCTAGAACTGAAATAACTAATTTAAATCGGCCATTGCCTAGTCTGTGTGTTAATTATGCACGCGGCGTTAGTGCCTGGATCGGAAAGTAATCTAGTTATTTGAACGTTGTGGGTTTTACTGTTCTGCTTTTATACTTAAGCTTTTTTTTAATTAAATGTAGGGTTTGCATCAATTAGAGGCATATATTTAGAGATAATTGATGCTCAAATACCCATCTGCTCGTATAGTCTACACCTAGACTGAATTTCTAACGATCTTGACAAGACTATAGTCTATTCTGTGGTCAGGCGCTACACCTGGTGACCGATATCGGTTTTCCACCGCCTGATAATTCCAACGACTATCAGAACACTACTTTTATAAGAAATCTCATCCTTACAATTTTGTAAAATTCTTATCTTTGTAGAAATCTTGAAGGAATTGAATAACAATTATTATATTATTAATTGTATAAATGATTATAACTGGAAAAACTAAATATTTCACGAAAAATTGTGCGCCAAACAGCAAAAAGGAATGAATGACGAAAAAAATCTTAAGCTCTACGGATAGTTATAAAACATTTACTTTTACATCCTTCTATTGTAGCTATGGGAAACAAATACGACGTACAATTGAAGTTGGCAGTAGCCTTGACTCCGGTAAATAGGACGAGTAGAAATAGACAGAAGCAATGTTTAATTCAAAACGTTAACAATTACCCGACAATCATAGCTGTACAAGAATGTGTGTGAATGTGTGTGAATGTGTGTCACGTCAATTAGTATCAGATAAATAAAAAATGATCTTTTTATAGATAGTTTAAGAGCTCTGCATGGTCAGCTAAAATATGCTCTATCTTCACATGACGGCGTCCAAAGTAATTGATGTACCTACTACATTTTACAAGGTACACTCACAAGAAAAGCGATTGTGTATCGAATAACATACTCAGCAGTTAGGGGTCTTCTTGAATTGCCAAATTACTTTTAACGAGACTCTCTTCAAGGGCTTATCGAGTGCTCGGATCGAAGGATTATTACTGGTAATCCGGTTTCAACATTTAGAAATTTCAGGAATAATTTGAGGTTCTTTTTACATGAAAAGGTATAAAATATAAATGCCTCATTGTGCTTTTATTTTAACCCTTTCTTTACAACTCTCTAAAAATAAAACTGGAATCTTGGATAAACTCCTACGGCTTGTTTTGTCTTCATTTTTTCAAGTAGGTACTGTACCTTTCAATTGTGATCTATTTTAGTACCTATTTCAGTTGGTGAGTTTTTACTCGCTCAGTGCAATAACTACAATTTTCTTTCTCCAAAAATATACAAAAGCAAATAACTTGTCAGCTTTAAAGCTACATAAAAACCAAACACCGCATTTACATACGTGAAAAAAAAAACAATTTACATACGAACAATGACTCCCTCCCACGTTCTATTCCGTGTTAAAATTGAACCACTCTTTAGCTTACGAAAGTGCGGAACATTTACAGAACACTGCGTCAATGGAGTCGCATTGTAAACATTTAAGTATGTGTGTCGAAGCAGTGCGACATCCCGTTACCTGCGTCCTTGTGGATTTAGAACAAGTTTATACTACAATACCTCGAGGCTTAGTGAATTATTGGATTAATGTGCAAACTACATATAAAAATACTGATACTTACTTGTATGGTTTAGATTGTTTTAAATACAATAGCGGTAAATTTTGCGGCGAGAGAATTAGCCGTATGGATAACTGTCAAATATGTATTAATTTGTGGTCTTGGATATATGGTTTCAAAGCTTGAACAATTTATCTAATTAGTTATAGTTAATTAATACTTATTTTTGCTTTGAAAATTGGATAGTTAGTATACATAAATTTAATTTGCTATAAAATGCGTAAAATTTATGACGTAATTAACAATAACCTTCTACGCAACAAAAACATGTTATTTCCTTAATTGAAATAAAGTCTAAACATTAACTTTACAGGCTAATAAATATAAGCTTACAATAACCATCTACAGACCATATTTGATCCTACTGACACATGCCTCTCATGAAAGTTTAGAATCCTACACGCTAGTAGGCAATAGTGCGGGTTGGTAAATATCACATGTCGCTGATTTTGTTTATTTTCCTTGTTGTTTCTTCACTATGTATTCCTTCAATTATTCCGGCACTGGAGTCTGGAGATGTAGAAAACACGTATATAAATTGAAAAGAAATCGCTCGTCTACTATTGAAAATCCAAATTCCGTCTATATTGAAATTGAAGAAGAAAACTAAATGTGGTCACTGCCATATCTATCTACTTATTCGATATTAATAAATCAATGAAAAAGTTGTAAACAGCTAAATGGAAAAACATTAACTTCCGAAGACCGGTTATTAATAAGAATTATGAAATTGATTTATTACGCTAAAAAGTCTATATAAAGGTAGCGTAATGTTGCAATCGTGAATTATAATGAACATTCGCACATAATATGTGCCCAGTGTTATTTTTAATTAAAAAAGTGTAGATAAGTTACCAAAACCGCATTTGATGTTCAAAAATGACATACTATCGCACACACAAATAGAAGTAAAAGTAAGATGGCATCATTCAAATATTGTGAGCGAAAAGGAGACAACAGAAGTCAAATGTGGCTAATTAGACACATTTCATGTTGTGTCAAGTGCTACTTCTGGTAACCAGCTAATAAGTATTTTCTGTACTCATAATATAATTGAATGTACCAGTATAATTTCGTAAGGTACCTACTTCTTGACATGACACCCAATACGTGTTTCAAGCTACCCTCCTAAAAATTTTCGGCAGCGAATAATTAAAAGACATTTTTACGGGCTCCGTACCCCATACCAGGTATGAGGTAACCTGGTATACTATAAACGCCATACAACAGTTTATTATTTCCACTTCAATTGTTATTTGCCCAGTAACAATTGCAGTGAATTAAGCTGGGTGCGAGCGGAACCGGCGGCAATTTCGAAATCGACTGATATTACGTGCCATTTACATATACTATAGGTAACTATGGTTTATCTACGTAAGTAATCTTTTACATTTTATTTTAATGGTTTTAAAATATTAGGCTTTTTTAATACGTAGGATGAGGTACATAGTTAACCTGCAACATTGTGATGATATTATTTATTATCTTCGAAACAAGCATAAAAAGTTTGAAAGTCTCTTACAGTGATAGTTTAGTGTGTTTGCTGTTTATCAATGTATTTCTCAGAAACTATATAAGGAAGAAGCTGTAATATCAATCGTTCGAAATCGCCGAGCAATAAAAAAAGATTTAAAAAATTCTGAAGTTTAAAAGACACTGACCAAATTTTTGAAAGTTTAGCTACATCGACTTTTTTGGACAAACGTCGCAATATACAGTATCCGCTGATCGTGTTAAATATACCGTTATAGACTTGTCCGAATGGAAAGAAGAAAAAACTCGGCGTATTGTGATCGATTCATTTATTTTTTGTCTCCTTGAACCCATGACCTATCCACTATAAACTTGTTGGAAGTGGTATTAAGAATAACAAACTTACGTGTTTCTCTGTAAAGATAATATTAGTAAGTAGTATTTGTATTTTTTAATACATTGCTTAATGCGTGATCTTATTTAAAATTATTTTACAGCATGTTTTAAGAATCTCCAATAATCGCTAGATTACGGTAGAAACATTAAAATTCATGTCTGTCTGTATTTCAAATGAGCATAATATGGACCATATCTAAATCGGAATATCGAGCTTTTCACAGGCCTCATAATATAGTGGACTATTAAATTAAATAAATACATAAATAAATTAACACTATTCTGCAATATGTACTTGAAAAGCGGTCTGTTATAATAATATCAAGAAACGCGATACAAAAACAATTTTTCTCGAAGATTCCGCTGACATTGTCCAAGGACAAACAAACATTGTTGTTACCACATCATTGTCTGTTGCATCAATGATAACATACATTTAACCTTTTTAAGCTATTGCATAGCTTCTATCGCGGGCCTTGAGCGCGGGGACCGAATCGAGAAATTCCGTAACGAAAAAACCTCACGCTCCCCACTCCGACGGGCTCGGAGGTGTGGCTTGAAGGCATGCTATGCAATAGCTTTACCGCGGCAGTCCCCGAGTGCCACACGTCTTTTTATTCTTTATATCAATAACATGGACGAAAAGAAATAATAAACGCTAATTAATATTTGTTCAGCTTGATTCATAATGCGTTAGCAAGCCAAATATTGAATTTGGTTTACAAAAACATACAATTTTATAAAGCTGCGTCCAAACGGGACTAATGTGTGCTAATGTATTCGCAATGTAAGGTATCTCAGTTTTAAGTATATTATATTTATATTCATAGACTACTTGCAAATATTAATACGAGATAATTGAATTTTAAAGGTAGTGCGTATTCCCTTGTTTATCATGGCAGAATTGTGAACTTAATTACGAGGTTATTTCTTTTAAGGTTTCATATTCATTCATATTATTAATAATGTAAATAATATATTTTCCACCAAGTAGGTAACTACGGTGTGGAAGAGGCATTACAAAAACTAATAATCTCAAGTTCACAACAGCTCTACTGATTATTTTATTAAAGCGTGACTAATATAAAATATATCATGACCACGAATAATATACCTGTATCTAGCTATCTATACTATGTACATGTTTCTACATACGAAGGTTAATGTATATATTTTTTGAAAATATTAAATAATTAGGTAGTTAGTCTGTAAGTACGTCAAGTTAGTCAGTAAGTTAGTCATTTAATATAGATATAACTATTACATTTAATATTCTATTTAACACGACAAAAGGGATAAGTACAGTTTTGATTAATTTTAGTCTGGTGGTTGATACCTTTATGCTATTAATTTCAAATAAGAGAAGCTATAACTACAAACCTGTGTGCCTACTGCCTACTACGAAATGAGATCCTCCTCCATGTCAAATCGAATTATTACAATGAATCGTAACAATGTAATGGAACCGTGAAGTTAACAAATCCCCACGGAGGTGTTGAATAAGGATAAAGATATCGTAATTTCGGAAAACCAAATGAATCTAAGCTAAATCAAATGTTAGATGACATCAAAACCAGTTTTGTATTACGTGATTACGTCTGGTTATGATCCGGCTTCAATACAAACATTTTTCTAAACACAATTAACTAATCTAATGTATAGCAGCTAATAAATATTAATATATAAGTAAGTACATATTATTTATAAACGATATTACAAGATATTCCTAATTAAATAAAAGTACAAAATAAGGTAAAGTACAAAGTAAGTAAGTAATTAAACTATTTAAATATCGTTTAACATCCGTAAAATAAATACATTTTTTAAAACAAGCTTATGAGACAATCGAAAATCGATATATGCAAATCCTTAATATTAAAACTACTATAAAATACGTGTTTTTGTATAATACTAAAGCAACTCACAAGAATGACGACTTCGTACTTATTAGTTACATGTACATAACATATTTTGATAATTAGATTAGTTTTGACAATAAAATGAATAAAAATATTTATTTTCATTAATTCATAACAATAACAATTAACCACTAATTGCCGATTACCTCCAACCTACCACATAAATAGCTTTACCATAAATTCAATCATTTACGTAATATTGTGTACGTAGGCGGCATGGACGCCGCGGCCGGCGCCGTTCGGTCATCGACCATGCGAAAACATTGTCACTCCCTGAAGAAAGTGTCTACGATGTAGGTATTCCGTGAAGAAAAAGTACCATAGCAATTGAATGGCTAGGTCATGGGCATTGAGTATTTTCTTACGGTAAAAATTTGACTTTGATTCCTTTCGCTTTTAAGTTTAAAATAATAATGAAAATATATAATCAGTGTAAAATATGGAACATACATCAAATAACACTTTACTGATCATATATTATGAGTTATTATGCCTATAACTAATATGTTATTCCTATCACCAATGTCCCCGTAAGTTGAACAAAATGATAAGAAAAACATTCTGGCATAGTGAGAAGATTTTGCATACTCCGTATGGTATATGGTTTAAATCATCATAGGAAACCTATCTATTACATAGGGATTAGTCTGATGTTATAGAAATCATTAAAAGTAACATTTCATTTAAAGGGCTGCAATGAATTTTTTGATTAAGGTGATTGATTTTATACTTAGTTTGTGAAATTAAATTACTATTCACATTATACACATATCAACAAAAAAGCTTGGAGGTGTGCTGTATTATGTTATTAATGCATTAAGCTCTTTTCAAATACTTGTCTGTTAATAAAATATAATTGTACATACACTTTTGTATTGAATTATGTGAGACCAAAAATAATTTTGTAGGAAGTTGTTATAATAATATCTTAAACACAATGCAAGGTTATCTTCAATGTTGGAATTATTTATAATGAAGAATATACTTTGAGCTATAGTTTCAATGATGAAAGTGTATGAAAAATTCAATTGACAAAAACCATAATATCAATGAAAACCGGAAATAGAAAACACAACATGCATTTTAAAATAATCTTATCAATATCGGATTATATAATATATACCTAATATTATTAAATAAATGCTTAAAAAAAAATGCTTGCATGATTATATAATATGTACCTAATATTATTAAAAATCTTTAATATCTTTATTTCGATAGGCAATGCTCTTATATTAATTGTTTATTAAATTGATTAAATGTAGTGATATTTTTACATGTTATAAATCAAAAATGCTTTTGCTGTCTGTCTGTCCATTTTTTTTTGCGTTTTTTTTTCAATATATGTATATATAGTCCTAGATGGTGGAAGTTTTAAGACAAAGCGAGTGAGAAAGCTAATTTAGTATAATTTTAATATTGTATTATACACAGTATATACAGTTACATTTATAAAATAATATACACTATCAATGTAGGTTACAGATATTCACTTGATTTGCAAAATAGTGAAATAATTTGACATAGGTATTATGCTATTTTCATGAATACTTTAAAATTATTTAATTCTAATGAACTTACCTCTTTCACAGTTTCACGTTTGTGCCTGATTTCTGGGTCTGTATTAGAGTCCATCAGCGGTAAGACATACTTATTGACTCCTGCCAAGTATTTTTCACCAGAGGGAGAAACATCTTTGCCTGCATTATTTGCAACATTGGGTTCTTCAATAGCATCCACGGGGGCTTTGCTAGGTCCTCGAGAAGACGATACGGAAGGTGCGACATCAAATTGCGGTCTCTCTAGCACTTTCATACCCATGTCCTCATTTATCTTAGCTCGTAGGCGATTCCTGTCTTCCACAATATGAGG
>CAJQZM010031152.1:0-16376 GCA_907164665.1 Colias nastes | reverse complement strand
ATTGCCAATATTACAGGTTACATTTTTACTTAAAACTAAAATTAAATTTCTTTGTGGGTGTTGGCGTGTCCTTGTGACACAAAGGCCTCTTCCAACTTCTTCCACTCGCCACGTTCTTTCGCCTTCCGTAGCCATAGCGGCCCCGCCACTCTCCTTATCTCATCTGACCACCTTTTTCTTTGTCTTCCTCTTTTTCTTTTAGCATCTGCTCTGGGAGTCCATTCAGTAATGACCCTTGTCCATCGGTTTCCCTTTTCTCTGAGCATATGCCCTACCCACCTCCATTTAAGAATCTTTGTCTTTTTCACAACATCTTCTATTTTTGTTATATTTCTTATATCTAAAGCTCTTTTTCTATGTTTTTTTGTATAACCTAGTATGCTCCTCTCCATAGCTCGTTGGCATGTTACCAATTTTGTGTCATGTTTTTTTTGTTTTAGCCCAAGTTTGGCAACCATAGGTTAGTATTGGCAAAATGCAGGTATTGAATAGTCTTCTTTTAATTGTGATATTGTATTGTGTATTTTTAAATATTTCTTTCAGCGACCAGTATCTCTTCCAAGAATGAGCAACCCGTCTCTCAATTTCATGTTCCATTTGGTCGCTGAAAGCTATTATTTGGCCTAAATAAATATAAGAATTGACATATTCGATTAACTTATCTTCTATTTTAATTGGGGTTCGCGCTCTATTTGCTATAATTTTGGTTTTTTCATAGTTAATTGATAGTCCCACTTTTTTGCTTTCTTGTGCCAGTTGGAGAAGCATGGTTTGAAGGTTTCCAGGGTTATCTGATATGAGTATTATATCATCAGCAAATCTGAGATGATTCAAATTTGTTCCATTAATGTTTATGCCGAAGTTATCCCAGTCTAATTTTCTAAAGATTCCCTCTAATACTGAGGAAAAGAGTTTTGGTGAGAGTGGGTCTCCCTGTCTCACGCCTCGATTTATAGGGAATACTTCACCTTCGGTTTCCAGTTTTACTCTGCCTGTGCTGTTTTTGTATATATTCTTTATGATCCTTATGTATTTATTGTTTATTCCTTGATTCTTCAAAGCTTCCCATATAGATTTAGATTAGGCTGTAATATACAAGTCTAAAGATCACGGTCAGATGCGTCACGAAGTAATTTCGAATCCAACCTGACAATATTTTAATTTATCATGTGAAATTCTTATAATTATTTATCCTTAGTTTTGAATCTATTTGCCTAATAATGGGAATACTGACTACAAATCCTAAACGCTAAAGATTGTGAGGATATATAAGATTTTACTCTTAAACCACTTAACAGATTGTAATAATACTCGGCAACTCTCGGCAGTGATACTGCTTGTGTATCAGAGTAACACATGAAGTATAGAAATATTTAATTTTCCCTTTGGTACAGCTTGTGGGCTCAAATATAACACGACTAGCTTTTCGCCCGCGTCTTCGCCCGCGTTTTCAAAGGAAAACCCGCATAGTGCCCGTTCCCGTGGGATTTCCGGGATAAAACCTATCCTATGTGTTAATCCAAGTTACCCTCTATATGTGTGCTAAATTTCATTATAATCGGTTCAGTAGTTTATCGTCAAAACCATACATACATACATACAAACCTTTCCTCTTTATAATATTAGTACCTATAGATATATCAGAAAATATTAGCCACGCAATTGGAAAGAAATATTCCATTTGAGACCAGATGATGTTACACGAATCAGCTAGTACAATATGTATATTCCCCGATGTAAATATAATTTTTACGACAAACATAAACTTCATCAATATATCTTGTTGGAAATATTGAAAATCAAGGCTGCCCGAATACCAATTCCCAAAGCTCTGAACTACACGTATATGTTATTTACCAATATTAAAACTTTTATCTGATATTTATGTTTCGTCTGGAGCATTATAAGGATATTTATAGACTTCATATAATTCTGTAAATACGAGAGTTTTTTTTAATATGTGGATAAGTAATACGAAAGAACCCACTAAAAATAGGTATCACATTAGTTAATTATAGTTAGCTATAAATAATATTTCATTGATTTAATTTAAGAGATTGGTTTAATGTAATTCTTGACCGTTTTTCTCTTTAGAAAATGAAAAATATCATTAAATGTCTCACATGTGCTTCTAGAAAGTCTTGTTGAATGAAATTGTCTCAAATTGCAACGTTTTTACTTACATTTTATGCAATAAAAATTTCTCATTTTGAATGTATTATTCACGTTTTTAAGCTATTGCATAGCTTCTATCGCGGGCCTTGAGCGCGGGGACCGAATCGAGAAATTCCGTAACGAAAAAACCTCACGCTCCCCACTCCGACGGGCTCGGAGGTGTGGCTTGAAGGCATAGCATGCAATAGCTTTACCGCGGCAGTCCCCGAGTGCCACACGTCTTTTTACCTATATGACTTTATTACCACCACTACCATAATAAATTTATTATTTGCGTGATGAAAATAGAAATAAAAAGCGCTTTATTTGCCACCATGTAAAAAAATATAAATCTTAATAATCTAACACAGAACAGAAAAAAAAGATAGCAATAGTGGCAAAAAGGACACCCCGTCAGCAAAGCAGCAACCATTAATTTTAAAATAATAAAAAAAGAATACTTACCTGTAAACCTGTTAAATTTTTTGTACTAATTAAAAAATAGTGGTGTATATTCTGTAGTAGATGATTATATTTAATTTTTAATTTATTTCATTGGTGTGTTTAAAGTTTAAACTAATTCACTAAGACTCATTTAAGCCCAACATATGAAACGTTTTCTGCTTAATATGCTACAACTAGTATAGTAATATTTAAAGTTACAAGCTTCAGCCACGTTATAAACTATGCCTTAATCAAACACACTTCAATTAATATTTTCTCTTGAATAAAACATTCGAGTAGAAACAGGTGCGTGTTCGTAGATATATTCATAAAGAATAAATTGCGTTGGTATAACAATCTCATGTGTAGACGAGCGCCATTTTTCTTCCGAACGAGGAATGTTACAAAATTATCTCGTCTCCCGTTGAAAGTGATTCATGTAGGTTCTACGGACTGCTTGAATTCGGATTTTTTCAGTTGTTATATAAACGGTGATTTTAGTAATTATTTTAGTATGGTAAAATAAATATTTATTTTCATAGTTTGAGTTCAAAATAAATCCAGATGCTTATGTTTAAAAAATCAATTTGAGTCTCTACAAAAAATGTGAAACAAGAATTTTTAGAAACAAGAAAATTATTAGAAATTTAGCCAGAAAAAAATATTAAATTATCGAACATTAGATTAGATAATATATGTAACTAGCTTCCGCCCGCGGCTTCGCCCGCGTGGTGTTTTGATAAAAGGTAGTCTTTTCTTTCTCAGGGTCAATGTGCCAAATTTCATCAAAATCGGTTGAGAGGTTTATGCGGGAAAGCGTAATAGACAGACAGACAGAGTTACTTTCGCATTTATAATTTTAGTAAGATTATTTAGTAAACAGTCTTTTAAAACTCCTTTTGTGGGTATTAGTGTACCTAAAGCATAAAAGGTTACATTTCTAGTCTTAAACGCAAAGAAAAATTGTTTCCTAATGTACATACAAATAAAGCCAAAAACAACTATTTACTAGTACAATTTTTTTTCATCTTGCAATGTTTTTAAATATACATAAAACATATCTATTGTCCACGATGTCCACAGCATTTGTACTCATTGTCTGTGGCAGGTTTAAAGGTCGTGCTATCTTAGTCTCTACAATACATCTTGAAAGCTTCACGTTTCTGTATAAAAGATTATGCTTTTGTCTATGAATATGACTGGTTTATTTTGAGGTATGACGACAGGTTGTGAAAGCTACAATATGAATTTATTAAAGAAAATTGCGATTTTTTTATTTTTATTTTAGCATGTTTACTTAAATATGGCGTCCAATTGCGTAGTTTTATTAAATAGTTTTAGTCCATTTTTTACAAATTCAAAAGTCTATATTAAAGTCTACTTTGAATTTGTAAAAAAAGTGTACTAGGTACAAAATATTATCATTCAATACCAATCCGGTGTTCGAAATACAGAATAAGTTACTTTCAAAGTTTATAAATGATTGAATAATATAGATAGGCATTGAAATGCGAAAAAAACATTTACATATTTTTACCAGACCTCATTTATAAAGTTCATAATAAAGCTATCAATTTTCAATAAAAAATCTGAATCAGAACACTGTATATGGACGAACCAAAGATTTTTCAATAGCATACATAAAAACATCTGAAACACAATACTCAATTTAAATAACTACTCCAATGCAGTAGATTCTCATATCACGAAATAATCAAGCACATATCAGATATTGAGTGATCAGACTTAAAATCATCGCACACAATATGTCATTCCCGATGAAAGCTATTGGAAGCGATGTTTGTGCTGTGTACATAAAGCCTGATATAAACGAGCGGTTGACACGCTATCATAGAACTATTAATTTTGGAACAAGTTATGTAGATCTAAGTTTTATAGCTAGAACGCTATATTTAAGACAGTGCAAAAGTCAATCTAACGGAAAAGGAATAAGTAAATATGAAAACAATTACTAGTTACAAAAATGGGAAACTGCCGAATGATAAGTGGGCTAAAAATGGCTAAGGCATAAGCAGAATGATACGCTATCAACGTGACATGTTTTATAACCATTCAAGAAGGATCCCACTACGTTGGAATAGATATCACAATTGTTTTTAACTTTTAGTCAGTGACAATTGACAACCAAATGATTTGCATGCAATCTACGAACGTCAAAAAATTAACAGTCGCGATTGTAATCCTCTCGTGTAGCAAGCCTTATCACGATTGAACTTCTAAGTTGATAGCGTAATTTATACGCAGTATTGAATCAATTTCACGTCGATCACGATAAGTGTCAATGAAGTGTTCCTAATGGAATGTTTCGGTTGATTGGAACACGCCGATGTATTGATAACATTCATTAGATGCTGTTTGACATTGATCTATTGGATTTATAGGATAAAATTAGTTTAGATGTTATATTGAAAGCAATTAGCAGTTTATTATAAAATAACAGAGTTGAATATGTAGTTATAGTAGGTAAGCGAAATTTTATTGAAATTGTCGTATACAAGCAATTTAGTTTGAAAGAAAACCAAAGAACGTCAAGAAATAAGTTATTTTTATGATAAAGTGGAATTTCGCCAGTCCATACTCATGTAGCTAACATGAATAAGTAAATCTAACAATACCAATGGAAATAATATCAAAATATTCTTTCAGTTTGTGAGAACCCTAAATATATAGGTTATTAAGGACATACATGCTACGTAGGTACTGCCAAGTCTCATACTGCGTGGTATGTTTTAGTAATATCTCCTTTCAAATATTCAGACTTTCCTGTAAATTCCTTTTGTTTCACAGAAATAGCATCAAGCATGTAAGGTAACATTAAAGGCTTACATAAACAAAGTATATTAAAAAATGTGACCTTTTACAGAAACACGTGAGCCTGTTGAAGTCTTAAATTGATAATATACCACGACGGCTCCAATATCCGTTTCTACTTTCGGCGACACTCACATTAAATGGACTTCATTTTAAAGAACTCAACACAACCTAACTGTGTCTATAGCCGTCGACGTATTAACTGCTGCCGCCGACGCGTTGTCGACTGCCGTCGGGCGTCGACAAGTGGTGACGACTGAAGTAGCCTTTGCCGTTCACAACTTGCCGTTCGTCTGTAAGAACGCTAAGTCATGAATGGTGTTAATAATATTGTAGAGGAATTTACTAAGACTGGCAATTTACAAACTCCACAGCTTACGTTTTATTTTGATATAGATTATTAATTGTGTATTGTTTAATTAATATTTAATAAGCCTTTCTATATTTCAATATCACATGATTTTTTATCTCCATCCGAAAAATCTTCATTCTCAACACCTACTACTGGAGATATCTTATTTCTATAATGTGTTTGTTGCAAAAATAAACAATATTTGTTTAACTCTCCAAGATATATACCAGTCAATGTGAAATAAGCCGTATTCTTGGTAAAGGGCAGAGTTGAGTCTGTACTTAAATTGAAGATTAGTTGGGAAGTCACTTACGAGTTGTAGAGAAATTAATTGATGTTTGCTGGTGACTTTTTTTTTAAATGCTTTACTTTGATATAAAATGGAGGTTTAATTACGTTTGATTTTATTTGCGAAAAGGTAAGAATAGCTTGTTTATTATGTAATTAAATTTATGTGAATTTAGAGTTTTCGTAATTTCATACGTTTATTCTAGAGAAAACCAAATTATTACAAACAGTTCCTAGCATATAAATTATTCCTAATTGTTTTAAGTATACAAATTACAAGTAATAAATATTTAAAAATAAATCTTATCAAAGTCGCAAAAAACCAACCGCAAATTAAAATGTCCAAACCACCCAAACAATTATTTCCCTTCAATCAAATCAAGATCTTTTTAAAGGTCCCATCTTGAGTTTTCAAGAAGATTAAAGACTTAACGACTCGTGCAATTTACAAGAAGGAATACAATGGAAAATAAATTATACAATGTAAAGCTTAATAATAATTTGCTAAAAATGCTTTAGTAGCATTAGTTTTAAAGTTTAATTATTTAGTCACAAAGAATCAACTCAGTTCATACTAATTTTAGTTGATAAAGAGAACTTTAACAATAAAATAAGATTAATCGTTAAATCTCAATAAATATAATAAAAATATTCATATTTTTTGTGTGTTATATTTTCAGTTCCAAACAAATTATTTGTATCTGAATTTTGATGTAAAACCCTGTAGTGATTTGTGTCTTAGTTTTTTAAATGATTTATGTTTGAATTTTTAAACCCGGGTAAAACCGGGACAAACGGCTAATCGTTCTTATGTATGCATAACCCGCAAATGATTGTCATATTTTGATGCACAATAAAATATAATTTTTATTTGTCTAAAGCCGAGCAAAGCAAGGACAAGCGGCTAATAGTCTATGTAAACCTGTATACTAAGTGCTGTTGTGAACTATAAAACTAACCCTAATGGTAGATGTAGGCACTTTAAAGTTGAACGAGTTATCGTGTCGTGCTGTGTAATTTCAATATGTATTTTATGGCAGAGCTCATATTATACATTATAGTTTTTACAGTCAAAGAGAATTTATAATGTTTATTTATAACATACATTCTCGGTAAAAAAGCGTATTTATGATGTTAAAGTCTTAAAATATTTAATTTTTAAACTAATATCGACAAAAGAGCAGTTATATAGAGCGATAATATTATATGATAAGTGATTATTTCCGCCCAGAGACAATGGCAATAAACTTTCTTTAATTTATATGTCACTGCAATCGTTTTGACGGCTTTGAAAAATGTGTTGGCTATTATTTTAAGGCAATATACTAATGACCGCCTCATTGGTACAGCGTAGAACCGTGGGGTCTTGGGTTCGATTCCCGGTGGAGACGAAGAAAAAAATGTCTCGGTCTGGCAGGACACAGAAGGCTGATCACCTCCTTGTCCCTAAAGAAAATCGATCAGTGAAACAGATGTATGGATAATGCATCTGCCCCTTACCCCACTTGGGGGCACGGAACTTCACTTTTATGTTCTAATGATGTATATTTTTGTACTGTGATTATAATAGACTAAGTATTTTCTAGTGTTTGATTTTACGCGAGTATTATAGTACATTTAGAAATTAAAGACTTTAACGGATTTTAAACGCGATTTATTCATTATATTATTTTCCGGAAAAATACTCCACATATCAACTACGGAGGAATAGGTGGAGATAGTTTACAAATAGAAATTTTTGAATGACCGTAAAGACGTTTATCATCTCAGTCTCCCCGTGACCACGCTCGTTGTTAGTGTTCGAAACGTCGGGAAAGTAATATAATGAATAAATCGCGTTTAAAATCCGTTAAAAAGTCTTTAATTTCTAAATATAATAGACTTGTTTCATGTATTTTACAGTGATCCTACGGTGTCTAATGCCTATAGATAAAACACCTTATAGCTTTATTTCATTAGGTTTATAACACAGAAAAAAAACACATAATATTTATTAGTGCGTGCGAAACCGCGTGTAAAGCTAGCTTGCATTCAATTATCAACTAGCCTTTGCTCTCTGTATTGTGAACAATTATTTCATTGCAGTATAGAGGTGATATCATGCTTTTGTTGCCGTTTGTATCGGTAACAATGCAGGTCATTATACAGGGTGTCCCACTTTCGGTATACTAAGCTCGAAGGAGGTTATAGTTTTGAATACGCTGAGTACGTAAAAAATACTTATAAAATTCCAGGCGCATTTTTTTTCGGATAGATGAATTCTTAAAACTCTATGTGTACTAGAGATGCACCGAATATTCGGTTCCTATCCGGTATCCGGCTTATCCGGCCCTTTTTTACTATCCGGCCGGATACCGGATGGTAATGTACTATCAGGCCGGATACCGGATAGTAAACTTGGTAGATTTTATAAATAGATTAGAAAAATTTAGCAAAAAAATTTTGACGTAATTTTGTTGTTTAAGTATTTTTTACGTGATCAGTGTAAGTAGATATTAAAAACTACAAGGCCCTTCGCGCTTAGTATACCGATAGTGGGACACCCTGTATAATCTTTTATTTTGCATATTCGTTTGTTAATATTGTATGAGCTATTATGGGTAGGTTTTGATTAAATCGAGGTAGTAGGTGTATTAATAAAACGTACGTTGTTTTGGGCAATAATGAAAGAGGACGCATTGAATGTTAAAATTTTAGTCATTCAAAAATAAGTGTTTTTTTATCAGTATTTATTATTATAATACATAAAAAATAATACCGGGAACGACTGTCGAATAATAAAAATATTTTAATACTACACTGCCCTATTATTGACGAAAGATAAAGTTTATCAACAACATAAACCTATAACCAAAAGAATCGAAGCATCACTGAAAATGGTGAAGTCTCGCACAGCTTCTTTGGCACTTTTTGAAATTTACAAGTATTACCCATAGCTACTATGTATATGTTTATAACAAACAACAATTTTAAAGTTAACGAGCTTTTGATTGTGTACTGAAAGTTGCGAATTTATAATTTAAGGAACAATAATATATATGCGTGTGTGTGTGTTTGTGTGTAATATCAACCAACACGTACATACACAGTAAATATACATTCATAATATTATGGTACGAGTGTGTAATTTGACTCACACACAATTATACAGTTTGCTTGACAACCACAATATTTGCTGTTTTGACTCAGTTAGATTGGAACAATATGTTTGAGGTCTATTGTTCAAGTGATAATTGAATAGCTTTGTTGATAATCTAAAATTATACGTATATTTTGTAACAATTATGTTAACATGATTGTGATTGCGCTTTATTTAAATGTTATTTAAATCGACAATTTACTTGACTGATCTCCGTTGAAACCACATAACAAAATTAATATTATTATCTACTAGTTTTCGCGGTTTCACCTGCATTGTCTTAAACTTAGCAAATTATACAAAATAAACTTTCCTCGAGAATTGTAAATTTCAGACTAGAATTTTTTTTTTTTAATATCCAAGCATAGGATAGACAGACAGACAGCGTAAGTGACTTAGTATAAAACGAGATGAGAAGATATTAAAGGGCTTTTCCGATAATCCTAATTAAATTACATGTGTTGAATGTAACATATATGTCACACCCTTATCTTTCACAATATAAAGATATTAAAAGCGAACAAATGGAATTCCGTAATTACCTAAAAGGAAAAATCCACAATCCTTTATGTTTCGTACATTTTTATCTTTTACATATAAATGTTAAACCGACCGTTGAAACTCTGAAATCATTAGAATAATGGGGTATGTGGACTCTAAGATGAAAAAGAAAAAAGATTTCACTTCACATATCTCACGTTATTGTTTAAATAGCTCGTGTAATATAGAAATATAAAACTTTGTTTCTCGTTTAAAAAATATGCATTCTTTTTTATATTTTAGTTTTATTTTTAAATATTAAACGTAGAAGTTTCAAGGTTTTCAAGGGAGATTTTTGTTGAAGGTACAATAGATGTTATTTGATTAAACAATCCATATTAATATTATAAACTTTCCCTTTTATAATTTAAACACCATTTCGATATGGATATAACTTTGAACCAAAATAGTTGAAGACCTAGATCATACCCATACCCCTAAAGGATAAAAGTTTTTGTCCGTCGCTTTGTTTTCCAGAGACGAAACCACAAGACACAGCTACGTCTATCTACATATACTGTGACAAATATATTTTCGTACCAACATAATGAATGTATATGTTAACGGAAATGTATGTAATCCGTATATAATAGACCGGGAGATACTGACACAAAATTTCGAGTCATTTGTAACAGGATGGCGGTTCTACAGGGGTCTTAGTAGGTACGCAATGACAAAAAGAAAAACGATGGTGTGAACGCTGGTACCGGCGGCTTAGTCGCGTGGGCGTTAGTCGAACTCGTCGGAAAAATAGCGAAGTCAAACGATTTGTAACACAAAAATTTTAGAATTAACCGATAGCCCATAAAAAAGAAGTAGGCGGTAGTGTCATGCCATACTTTTCCGGTGTGACTTACAGCCCGCCATACCGACGCGAATGTGTTGATTTAAAAAAAACAATTCAACCATTTGTACCAGGCTAACTTTTGCACAGGTAACCATCGTCGTGGAGCCATTTACGAAAATCGCCATGCCATACTTTTCGGACGATTCCAAATGGTCGCCATACCGCCGAAAATCTGCAAATTTTTTTTTTCGCCGAACCATTTGTAACACCCTAAATTTTTTTTTCAACAACTCCTGAATGATTATAAATAGAAGTGTGATAATGCCATACCTGTGGGAGGTGGCGAATGTGTATAAGATTTTTTTTTTATTGTATGATTTTATTCGTATTTTGAACGATTTGTAACAGTATGGCATTAATCTTTCCTATAAGTTTGAGGTTCAACAAATATAAATACAAAATTTCAAAGATCTAGGTGGTAGAAATCTTCACTTCTATAAATTAATAATAAATTTATTTATGAAGAAGATGAACTTACGCGCAAAATAAAACTAAAGATATTTCGATCTAATGTCAAGACCGTGTTGCTGTATGCCTGCGAGACGTGGAAGGTGACAAAGAACATCTCTTCGCAAATCCAGGTTTTCCTGAACCGCTGCCTTCGTCAAATCCTCGGTATCTACTGGCCCGAGACGATATCCAATGACCAGCTTTGGGTACGCTGTGGTGAGATCGCGATTGACCAGCAAATTAAACGCCGCAAGTGGAACTGGATTGGCCACACGCTCCGAAGGGATACTGATCATATACCAAGGCAAGCCTTAGACTGGAACCCCCAAGGAAAGCGTAAGCGTGGTCGTCCTAAACAAACCTGGCGGCGGACAGTCATAGACGAAGCCAAGAAAATCGGGAAAACCTGGAGCGAAATCAAAAGGGAAGCTCTCGACAGAAACGCCTGGCGGAGCACTGTGGATGCCCTCTGCCCCAGCTAGGGGACACAGGAACATAAGTCAAGTAAGTCATGGCAGCACTTTTTCCCCCTACTAGAAGTATGGCAAATATAATAATGATCACATTTTATCAAATACTCTCCAAAAATCCAAATGCAATACTGGTACAAAAAGTTTGGCGAAAAAAAAAATTTTTTGCAGATTTTCGGCGGTATGGCGATCATTTGGAATCGTCCGAAAAGTATGGTATGGTGATTTTCGTAAATGGCTACACGACGATGGTTACCTGTGCAAAAGTTAGCCTGGTACAAATGGTTGAATTGTTTTTTTTTTAATCAACACATTTGCGTCGGTATGGCGGGGTGTAAGTCACACCGGAAAAGTGTATATGGCATGACACTACCGCCTACTTCTTTTTTATGGGCTATCGGTAAATTCTAAAATTTTTGTGTTACAAATCGTTTGACTTTCGCTATTTTTACGACGAGTTCGACTAACGCCCACGCGACTAAGCCGCCGGTACCAGTGTTCACACCATCGTTTTTCTTTTTGTCATTGCGTACTAAGACCCCTGTAGAACCGCCATCCTGTTACAAATGACTCGAAATTTTGTGTCAGTATCTCCCGGTCTATAAGAGTACCAACATTAAATACTTATACTTTTACACAATATACATATATAAACAACTTTATGTAATTGATGTTACACGAGTTAACGTTTAAAAATTAAACAGTCATCCGCTGTAAAAACGGATTAAAAACGTGTACGAATTAAATTATTAAACTCGACGTTTTTTAACGTTAAAGCGAGCATGGGCACTGACTGACAGATATATTCGTACATGTTAATTACAATTCTCTTAATCGCGCAAATAAATGAATACTAATAATCCTATCCTATCCTATCCTACTAATATTATAAATGCGAAAGTTTGTGAGGATGTGTGTGTGTGTGTTTGTTACTCTTTCACGCAAATACTACTGAACCAATTACAATGAAATTTAGTACACATATAGAGGGTAACTTGGATTAACACAGAGGATAGGTTTCATCCCGGAAATCCCACGGGAACGGGAACTATGCGGGTTTTTCTTCAAAACGCGGGCGAAGCCGCGGGCGGAAAGCTAGTTAGTTATAAATGTATGTCATTATTACATTAATAGACCGTACCTTTTATGTATTTTTTTACCCCGCTTCTAGAATGCTAATAACTTGTACATATGATGGTGAATAAATTACTTCTAACTTATGGCTTATTAAACTGAATGGTATTTAATACTTTTATATTATATCTTATTATCCCATAGTTCCTACTTCTCACAACAAATCCTACTATTCCTTCCTACAAATGTCATATAGCGAACTTTTATATTATAGTAATCTTATTATCCCATAGTTCCTACTTCTCACTTATAATCCAACTACTCCAACCTTCCTATACCTAAATGTAATAAAGTATAAGATTTTGGTGAAAATTTGTTAGACTTTCACACCAAAAAGGATATACGAATTAGCATAGCTTACATTTTAGGTACCATACGAGCATAGACTACAGTTAGTTTCTACACAACCTTTTTTTTTTTTTTTAACGTTGGGAAATGCTTTTACGCATCCCCCTCTACAGTTTTGCTGTATGAGGGGGTATGTGGGACTCGCAAGAAGCCATACCCACTAAAACCCAACGGTGGCCACCGTTCACCTTCGGCGACAGGGGTTAACAGCTAGGCCTTATACCCCCAAGTTTCTACACAACCTATCTCAAATTCATATCACAGACATGACTTGAAACTTTGATTACATTGCTAAAAGCCTGGAAACTTTACCTGTTTTGATTTATTCGTACACGTGAGTTTGTAATTTAGGACGTACGGGATAAACCCTGACTTTTGCTATTTAGAATTAGTTTTAGAATAATGCCTATGTATACTTTATAAACTTCACAGGCGAAATTTTGTTTAAGTTACCTGTAAAGCAATAAGCAATAAATTTCTCAGGCGAAATTGAGCAAAATACTTACAAGTAACGAAGTAAAGCGAAGTTCAATCTTCTAATATTATTACTCTGAATGTTTATGTTTGAATTCTTATGTCTGACTTACAAACATCTGCTCTGCATATAAATAAAATACTATTTTGTATATAATTTAAAGCATGGAATAATCACTTTAAAACAACAGCTCAATAAAAATATGTCAACTCCACTCCACTGTTGCAAGCCCTTATAAAAGTTAAACTATAAGCTCTTAATACAATTATGTATCAATTTAACATCCCTTTTACACATTAGCGTTCCCTTATAATAGCAAATTGCTTTTATGTGATCTACAGTCAAAGGACTAAAGGTCAGCAGGCACTTATGCATTTTAACTTGTAAAAGCGAGACATGAATTAATAAGCTAATTAAAAAGTGTTTTATCTTTTAAAGTAATTTAGTTTATAGGATTATGAATATAGAAGTAAAGTTATGGAATGTTATTGTGCAATTTTTTAAGTGTAGATAGTAGTTATTGTTTGTATTATTTTAAGATTTCCGCCCGCGGCTTCGCGCGCCTTTTCAAAGAAAAACCCGCATAGTTCCCGTTCCTGTGGGAATTCTGGGATAAAAAGTAGCCTATGTCTTAATCTAGGTCTTCAGCTACTTACATACCTTTCATTGTAATCGGTTCAGTAGTATTTGCGTGAAATAGTAACAAACATTCACCCCCACAAACTTTCGCATTTATAATATTAGTAGGATAGTAGATAGTTATTGTTTGTATTATTTTCAATTAAATTATTTCATTGTTTATATTCTATTAATTTTGAATACTTTTGAAAAAGCCTTAACAATATGCCTATACATGGTTTTTCCAATTTAAATTATTAACGCATGCATACATCTGAATGTTTGATTTCGAGATGGAATTAATTAACAATCGTGAAATCTTTCTGCCTTACTGCGATTTTTTTTGGGTTGTTAAAATTAAACAAACCATAAAAAAGACGTGTGGCACTCGGGGACTGCCGCGGTAAAGCTATTGCATAGCATGCCTTCAAGCCACACCTCCGTGGGGAGCGTGAGGTTTTTTCGTTACGGAATTTCTCGATTCGGTCCCCGCGCTCAAGGCCCGCCATAGAAGCTATGCAATAGCTTAATAATAAATACACCTATATAAAATGCAGTTAAATTATCACATACAATTATCATAATACAACAGACGTATCCAAATTTAACTGAACAAAGCAAAATATTCCACGTATTTATTTGAAACCGTCGCACATATTAAAACGAGACGTTAAAAATACAGGTTAATTAAGTTCATCACGAATGTTCAAAGTTCATTAAAATAACTCACCTTCTAATTCCAATGTTGATTGTGGATTTGTAACATCAGAAGGGTCGGAACTGCCTAACGATTCAGTACGCCTACCCCCATATTGAATGGGATATTCCATTTCAACTCTTAAATTATTTGCATCACGCGTCCCATTCGAACCGGTTTTTGTTCCCGTTTCGTTTCCCTCGCTCTCGTGTTTATTTGAAGCCAATTCATGAATATAATTCCGACCTTCATTCTTGTTCATTGGCGCTGAAATATCGTCGATTCCGCTCATCCGAAATCCAGTTTTGTTCACTGTCGACGAATAGTCGTAGAATATTTTTGTGCGCGTCTCGTCGTCAATCTTCAGCTTCTCCATTGATTCGTCTTTGCTCTTCCAAGACGCATCTCTGACTGCTTCTTCTGTATCTTTGTAATGATATTCATATTCCTTATTAGTTTCATTTATAATTTTATTAAAATATGCTTTTGATTTATTGCTTTTTGATTCACTATAATAATACACATCACCTGTGCTATTAAAATACTCTAATTCGTACTTTTCAGTGTTGTTCAAAGGTTTTCTTCTAGATCTATTTAATAGGGATTCATAGCTGATGGCTTCGCTTACGTCATTTTTGACCGCTATTTTTTCAGTTGTAACTAAATTTACATGTAAATCAGGTATTCTGGTTTGTGTTTTCGTAATCATTTGCGTACTGAGAATCGGTAGTACAAATGTCAGTATACAGCATAGGGTTAGAGAGAGGGGTAAGGTAGGTTCTCGAAAGGGTGAGAGGGGTGTGGGGGGAGTCCGGCGGAGCCTCATGCCAGGCCGGCGGTCAACACCGACTTATCTGAAAAAGGAAAAAATGATTAAATTGCATTTCTGTTGCTTGGGACTGGTTTTGTTAAGATAAATTAATTTTGAGTTTTAATTAAGTTCCCGAATTGCATTTTGTTACGTCTTAAGTTTAATTTGTAGCAGTTTTAAAATTGTTCGGTAATTATTATTAACTTGAATGGCATTTTCAGCGAGTAGTTTTCATTGGATGAAATTGTGAATAATTTAATCACAAAACAATGAGCATTAAAAGACTAGTTATGAATTTCCATAGCTTTGTATATAAATAGCTATGAAAATAGACATTTTGGTACTTTTAAATGGAAATATGTTCATAAAAATATTATATGTATTATATTATAACCCTTTTTAACAATTTCCCAATCCCATAAGGGTTGATAACGTCTTGATACCATGTCAAACCCATGTTTATATCTGTTAAAGCGTTAGGTGTATCCGGTTACCATTTTATCATCCTACACATAAATTGATTTAAATTAGAAAATTTTTATCAATATTTTATTTATTAAATGCAGTATTTATTAAATGTTATCGGCAAATAAATTGTTAAAAAACTGGCATGCCCTTGAGCTAAAAATTTCGACTTGGTGATTATGACTTAATTCTGAGGAATATTCTTCGAGAGGACGTCCGTTTCCTAAAGTGAGAAATTTAAGAATAGAATAAGTATGGGCTGATAATGATGATGATGTCAATATGATACTCATTTTAATTATATTTTATAAT
>CAJQZM010031148.1:17088-36604 GCA_907164665.1 Colias nastes | reverse complement strand
GAGTTATACACGTGAATGTTTGTATGTTAGTCTATGTGTACATGTTGGATTGTATGTATGTATGTCTCTCACAAGCGGCATCGTCCCGGTCGGGGTCGGGCGGCAGGCAGTGTCTTTGGTTGGCATTGTACCGCGACATGTGATTGTTCGTGTATTTATTGTGTATAATCAGTCAAAATTGTCTGCTGTGTGCACCTTTTCATATTTGTGTGAGTATACGTCAATGTGTGTTTGTACATGTTAATTTGTATACATATTTGACGTGACAACGTCTTATAATTCGATAGAGCCGGCTGCGCGCACGAAAAAACATGACTCATGCGGCGTTACCTCGCTCTGAGGCGTTCCATGTAAGGCTTGAAGTGCAAGCGAGAGCGCGGAACGAGTGACAAAGAAGCGCAATCGGACGTTGTCACGTTCAACTATCGTCAGTAAACCGACTTTACAGACAACCAATTTTTTAGTTTGTATTTATGTATGTATGTATGTATGTATGTATGTCTCTCACAAGCGGCATCATCCCGGTCGGGGTCTGGCGGCGGGCGGCGGGCCGGCGGGCCGCAGCCCGGCAGACACGTTTCCACCATTAGTTTGTATTTATGTATGTATGTATGTATATCTCACAGGTGACATCATCCCGGTCGGGGTCTGGCGGCGGGCGGCGGGCCGGCGGGCCGCAGCCCGGCAGACACGTTTCCACCATTAGTATGTATGTATGTATGTATGTATGTATATATCTCACAAGCGGCATCATCCCGGTCGGGGTCGGGCGGCGGGCGGCGGGCCGGCGGGCCGCAGCCCGGCAGACACGTTTCCACCATTAGTATGTATGTATGTATGTATGTATGTATATATCTCACAAGCGGCATCATCCCGGTCGGGGTCGGGCGGCGGGCGGCGGGCCGGCGGGCCGCAGCCCGGCAGACATGTTTCCACCATCGCCTCTAAGCAGTTCACGAATAATTCAATGCTTTCCGCCGTGTATTGGTTCTGTGCCAAACGCGCAAATTTATTTATTTATTTATTTATCAATTCTTTATTCCACTTAAAGAGAATAAAAAAGAAATACAGACACTTAAATATAGCTTAAACTAAGTACAAATGGCGGTCTTATCGCTTTAGAGCGATTTCTTCCAGACAACCTTTGGTACAATAGAGGAAAAAGTATAAAATAAAATAAATGGGTAGTGCAATAATAAAATAATAATAGCAAATGTCAAACTACGACGAATAAAAAAAAGAGCGTGTGCGCTGACGTGTCAGAAGTGAAACTTCTTTGACGCAATCGAACGCTATTAATCATTAACTTGCTAATCTATACTAATATTATAAAGCTGAAGAGTTTGTTTGTTTGTTTGAACGCGCTAATCTCGGGAACTACAAGTCCGATTTGAAAAATTCTTTCGGTGTTAGATAGCCCATTTATCGAGGAAGGTTATAGGCTATATATCATCACGCTACGACCAACAGGAGCGGAGCAATGCGGGTGAAACCGCGCGGAGCAGCTAGTTTATGCTAAAATAATTAATTTTGTTTTTAGTTTTTTTATAAACATATTTATGTATATCACGGTAAGTGATTAAATAATTATATTTATTTCGTAATTTTCCAATAAAAATTTTAATTGTAAAGAAAATTTAGAAAAGACTTACGTCGCATAACCACCTCACCTCATTATTTAGATCACAAAAACACGAAGTTGTTCAATCAATTTTTTTGTATCTCAAAATTATCTAAGGCGACTCCTGTTTTACTACTCTACCCATACTCTACCCATACGACATGATCACACACATGCGAAAAATATTTATTTCCTATTTTAATAAAATTTGTAAAAAAAACAAATTTACCTTAGTAAACGGTCCAGCGAACCGCCACAGTCCGCCAAAACCACAACTTTGCATATAATGCAGCTGTTGTTGACTTGCATCTTCTGACGCTATCATATTCTGAAATAAATATACAAAAACATCTGAAAAATAAGTTATATAGTAGTTTATGGAGTTTCTTGCCGGTTCTTCTCCATAGATACTGCTTTCCGAATCGGTGGTAAATGTTAAAAATATGTAATGACGATTCAAAAGTGCTTCTAGAAGAAGTCTAATTGAATAAATAAATGTTAGTTTGAGGTTTTTATATGTTGGCAAAATAAGTAATATTATGACATATATAATGTAAAAATATGTTCTCATTTTTGTAATAATAAAAGAAAAGATACAGAAAAATCACTTACATAGCAAAAATCATTATTGAATAATACTGTACTATGAAAAAAAGGAGCGTGTGTGCCGAGCACATGTGTCAGAAATGAAACTTCTTTGGCAAGATTCAAAGATACCAAAATCGTCACCTTCCATGACGTGACAGTATTGCCATGACGCGACCTTGTAATTTTACTCTCAACGCACCTAAAGAAGTTTCCCTCAGAAAAATCATAGATATGCGTATGATGGAAAAAATGTGCTTTTTCTATAGTTTAGCTTTTAATTTATCTTACCTGTATAATACATTGTACAGCACTTAATATTATTTGATCGCTGCAATGCATCAAGATGTGATTTATCTTCATATCTAGGAGGCTGTGACTGTAAAAACAAAATAAAAATATTTATATTTCACGTATGTATTTAGCCTAAAAAATATCATTTTAAATTTAATTTAACTTATTATTAAGATAAAACTTACATAACAGGGAAAACCTTTGGAAACACAACCGACCCTTCGGCTAGATATTGGTAGAGCACTCTAATTTCATCTTCATCTGAAATAATAAAATGTTGAAGTTATTTTAGATAAATTCCTTGATCTTAAAATAAATAGATTTTTGACACAATCATCTTTGTTATTATTTGGAGGCAGTGGCTTCATAATATTATGTACTCTTATTATAGTCGAGCCAATTTAATAGGCAACATTTGACGTCTATCAATTTTATCTTCATAGGGGGGTAACCTGCTTAAAAACATCGATTAAAGTGAATTAATCGATACGGACTTGAAACATTTGTCAATCAAACTTGAAACACATGTCAATTTTAAAATTAATCACGCCTGTCGCAGTAATATACTTTCTTTCGTAAATTTAAGGAGCAAAATAAGACAAGTATCTAGATAATTAAAAAAAAAAACAACGCATTTATGATGATTTTTATTCACAAGTAAGATTACTTAAATCAATGCATTCGATTCGAGATGTCAGATTTCGATTTTTAGAGTAACGTGTCTGGTATTTAAAAAGAAAAAAGACACAAAATTGTAGCGACGTCAGTTCTTTAAATCAAAAATTGTTTATTATGTTTGGAATGGTTTATCACTAAAATCAAATCTTAAAATTACTTGTATCGGTCATTATTATTATAAATATGTAATCGTAATTGAACAAAGTTAAGCAAATGTGCAGTTCTAACAAAACGAAATAACATATTATTCTATGTCGTCGTTACTAGGTTACGTTGTTGAATTTTGTTGAACTGTCAAATGTTGCATATTAAAATGGCTTTACTATAAATGCAATTTATACTTTTTTATCGCATAAATGTTGTTGTTGTTGTGGTTTTTGTTTCTTGTAAGATTTTGTTTTTCTTTGATTTTGAAGTGAAACTTCTTTATGCCCATTGAGAGTAAAATTTCAAGATTGCGTCATGGCAATACCGTCACGTCATGAAGTAAGGCTACGATTTTGGTATCTTTGAATCTTGCCAAAGAAGTTTCACTTCTGACACGTGTGTTTGGCACACATGCTCTTTTTAAATTTTACTTCACTAAATCCACTCAATATTGCCTTTTTATATAAAAATATATTATGTAATCAAAAGTAATATTATATTATGTACCCATTACATAATAATAATAATAAATAAATTCTTTATTTCAGAACAATTTAGTCCCATAATTTACATGTATACAATTTTAATAATTTTAATACAGAAAAACCAATGAACACATAAAGCCATTACTTAATTAAATCATAATAATTGAGATCCAAGTTTTATACAAACTACTAGTTATATTTCTGTCAGCCAGACTGCGTACAATTTTATTTCTACACTTGTCAACTCTGGACATAAATGTAGCAATTCTGTGTCTCTGGATGGCATTCAAGGAGTTTACTCTAAAGTTGGTATACATCTCCAAAGCGCTGCAAAATTTGTCGAGCCCCATCAAATATCGGAAGATGTTATTGTGCTCTACTCGAATGCCATCGTATGCTTTTTTGGTGTAATTAGTCCAAAGTTGACAAGTATAGAGGGACTGACAGAAAGTCTTAAATAAATGAACTTTAACGGAATTGGATGCCCTACGAAATTTCCGGATGATCATATTGCCGACGACACAGAGGGCACGTCGTTGTCGCTCAATATCGGCATCATCTTTTCTTTTGGATGTAACAATGTGGCCAAGATACTTAAAGCTATCTACTATTTTAATAGGGTGACCGTTAATGCAGATTGGCGGAATGTTATCCGGTCCCTTACCCGATCTGAATATCAACATTTCTGTTTTCTTTACATTGTACTGTAGACTATGTGGAAGAGCATATCTTTCACATATGCCAACAAGTTTTCGTAGCCCTTTGATTGAGGGGCTGAGTAGGACCATATCATCAGCGTAACTCAAATTATTGACATATCTGCCATCTAGTTTAAGTCCAACTTCAGTCCTACTCAGCTCCACAATCAAATCATTAATATATAAGTTAAACAGATCGGGGGAGGTTACTCCGCCCTGTCTAACACCACACGGGAGAATATAGCTGTCGGACAGAGTACTGCCCCACCTAACGCTGTTCGTCTGATTATCATACCAATATGTAAAAAGACCAACAACGTCAGAAGAAACATCACTGCTGCGAACTTTTTTCCATAATATATCATGGTTCAAGGTATCAAAGGCACGACTTAAGTCTAAAAAACATGCATATACACTAGTATTCTGATTATTATAACAGTTAACAATTTCTTTTAATGTATATATAGCCATATCAGTTCCCAATTCAGGTCTAAAACCGAATTGGGCATCGTCAATATTAATATATGGTGACAATTTGGAGTGTAAAATTTTTTCAAGTATCCTGGCCACAATTGTTGCCAGCGAGATAGGTCGATAATTAGCCACGCTCGAGATACTACCGGTTTTATTCTTAGGGACAGGGATAACTATAGTTTTAATTAAATCCTTAGGTAAATAGCAATGTTTGAGACAGAGAGTATAAAATTGAGCCAGAACAGGGTAGATGTTTTTACCAGCATATAAAATGTGTTCCATACTAAGAGCATCATGACCCGGTGACTTTCCGCGCTTCATATTTTTAATCACCTGAGAAACGTCCTTAGATGTTATGATATTATTACTTAGCTTATGTTTCTCAGTTGATTGTACGGTCTCAGCTGAAGTTGATACATACACATTACCATTGACATTTGCATTAGCTATAGGGTTCGTATTAAACTGTGCCCTGAAAAGATTAGCTATAGCTTTAGAATCTTGTTGTCCATCTACGCAAGCAGGTAAAACGTTTTTGTAATCCATTTTCTTAGTTTCCTTCCAAAATTCAATAAAATTACCGGTAGAATGACTTTGAGCTAAAATATCTAACTTTATTTTGTCTTGATTATTTTTAACATATTTTAATGCAGTCTTAAACTCTTTACGTGCCGAGAACATAGCATCGAAATAGTATCCCGAACGCGGCTTACCGTAGGACACCCATTCCAAGAAAGTTTGCCTAGCGAGTAGATGAAAATGTTTAACGTGTGCATTCCAACCAACTATTTTATATTTACATTTTTTCCTATTATTAAAACTTCTTTCAGCTGATGATTGCATAACCGAAATAATATCACAGTAAAATTGATCCAATACTTTAAAATGATTGTTGTTTACACACTTGCTATCACAGTCTTTACATATAAAATTACATTCATTATAATATTTATTTTGTATATTAGTAAATTTTAGTTCACACATTTTTGTATAAATAGCTATATGCTCTTCATCTCGTATACCCCACATATATTTAATATTATGGTTCACATAACTATCACATTTCTTAGGTGTTATCACATTTAAATTACAATTTAGGACTAGAGGTAAATGATCTGACCAATAGGAGTCATATTTAATATATATTTTAGTGACTAGAATTTCGGCAGCCGCCGTTACAAGACAGTGAATTTTAATAATTTTCACTTACCCGAAGTATATTTAACCAATGTGGCTAAAACTGTGAGCACTAACGCTTGTGTCGTGAAATCAGAGAGTACGGCCGGGTCTAATAGACTGTTGCAATCTGTACCGTCCTTTTCTGACGATGATTGCTGGTAAATAAGAAATTTTATTTGAAACATTTTTGGGTAAAGACATGAAGAATTGAGAGGAATTGAAAAGTACATATATTTTGTCCTATTATAAATCTTTAGTAATGTTATAAATGCGAAAGTATTTTTGGTTATTCGTATTGACTTTGCCTGCATATTTCTTGAAAAATTCCGTGAAAATGAAATCTTTCAGCGTGGTTAAAAAGAAGCCTCCTAATTATCTCCATTTACAAAAATCATATATCGATTGGTTGCAAGGTTACAGATAGATAAACACACTTTTGCATTTACAATACTAGCTTTCCACCCGCGGCGTCGCTCGCGTAATAAAAGGAAAATTTTCATCATTCCCGTTCCTGTGGGATTTCCGGGATAAAACCTATCCTATGTCCCTTCTCAGATATCAAACTATATGTATGTCTATTGTCAAATTTAAATCGGTTCTGTAGTTTAGACGTGAAGAAGAGTCAAACAGACGTAATTATTTTCACATTTATAAGATTAGTATGGATTAGTCTTAGTGAATAAATAGTTTTTGAAGTGAAACTTCTTTATCGGGGTTGGAAAAAAATTTAGTGTAACATTTTTTCGTTACGCGTGACATTTTTCCGTTACGCGCATCTTTTTCTTATCCCTACCACGCGTGATTCGACGTATTTCTGTAAAGTTGCATATAGTAAGTTATTTTTTGAAAAATAAGGTCATAAAGAAGTTTCACTTCTTACGTGTGTACACTAGTACACGCACACATTTTTTACATACTTTATCATCAGCTGGAAAGCTATCACCAGATTTAGTAGAGGCTGGTCGTTCAGTCTCATCGATGCTACCTTGAGAATCACGGCCATCTTCATCCACCTATTTTATAGAAGAAATTTCATCATTATCGGTCTAATAATTTCAATGGAATTTGACGAAATAATGAATAGATTTGATGATTCTTTGAATGAAAAGGTATATATGAATATTTTTATAGATTTATAAATAAACAATAAGATTTACAATCGCGTTTAAAATTAGTACGAAAAAAAAACTCTGCCTTATGTCTACTAGGCAGAGTTTTCTAATGAGCGATACAATTAACTTTGAACATTAAGAAATAAGATGTTAATTTGATACAAGGCAGCCAGGACTTTTGTGACGAACTTTTTATAAATGTTTGCGAGTGTAGGCGTTTATTTAAAAAAAAGAAACTACATAATTTCTTGGCAGCGATTCTCTGTAGAAACTGCTTTTCAAACCGGTGGTTATGATTACATAACTAGATGGCCCGGAGAACTTCGTTTCACCCGCTACTTATTTTTCATGTCTTTCACTGTTTAACCCAGCCTTTTTCGAGTTTTACATTTAGCAAGATTAACAGCAGTTTATTTTTATTTTTAAATATATGGAAGACTATTTTGTCTGTATGTAATTCAAAAGTCTAGGTAAATGAATAAATGTTTGAATAAACGCACACAAACACACACAATACTCACATCAGTGGTGTCGTCTGTATGTTCTCTGGCCGCATCACCCGTAGAACCGTGTTGAACGCTGTGCGCTCTGCCTTCACTGTCCTATATTGTGTGAAAATGGCTTTTAATGTGGGTAAATAATTTGTTGTTGGTCAGTGTTTGAGTGTTTTTTTAGGTGTTTAAGTTAGGGGTAGTAAAAGTTATAGTAAGTAGTGTATTTTGTTCACTTAAACGTGTTTTAATATTTTTGTTTTAATAAGTTCTCGTATTTTGAACTAATCATAGAGAAGTATAGGAAATGTAATACAAATATATTTATATGTACAAAATAATACATAATAGATACAAATCCAAGTCGAGTAAACTAAGAGAGTAAATAAGTTATTTAAAATCGTAAAAAAGATCTTTGTTTACTAAATTTTGATTTGGAAAGTGTAATAGCACTTATTTTTTTATTAGAAAAAATATATGTGACTTCGATATAAGTTTTTTTGGTGTTTCATTTGACCTTCTACATAGGCTATATCAAATTTGTTACTTACAATGATTAGACGATGAATTCCGACCTTTAAAAATGTTCCTTTATCTATATTAAGAAATAATATACAGGGCAAAGGGATTTTAAAGCTTTGGCTTTTTATAAGGGTAAAAAGCGTTTATTTAGGTCATAATATTGATAATAAAAGGTTTGAAGCGGGTCATTGCATTATTGTGATTTTTATTTTTTGAGGGTATAAGCTAGTGTTTAAACATTAGGTGTTAGGGTGGGACCTAAGTGCTAAATTGAAAATCCTAATATACTACAATTCTAAGTTATTTTTTCGTCGCCATTTAATAATAGAGGACTGAATAGTGATTTAAAATTATAATTTATACAGTTTATCCAGTCAGAATTAATTTCAAATAAAACAATTTACCATATCGGTATTTTAATTCAATTAAAATCCTACATATTTTTGTGTATTTCACTTTCACATTTTTAATATATATTTTTTTACTTTTTATGCGATCAAAATCCAAATTCATCCTTAATAATATTCGAAATTTAATCAATACTATTTCCACATATTTCTGATTAATAAATACTAAATTTGTCAGAATACATTACAATTCCTTCTCTCTCTAAAACAAATCGCCGAATACCTGTTTTGGATATCACAATACGAAAATAACGTTTCAGGTAAAAATATATAACAGTTTTCGATATCTTTCTGGAAATAAAAAATATCTAAAAAACAGGAAAAAGCGGTACATACACGGGGTGGTTTTATGGTTTCTTTAGCTGTGGGCACAGAGAAAGATCTTTGAGTTTTGAAGCGCATTCTAGCCGCCTATAGCATGCAGTGACATTTAACGGTTATCGTTATAACGGATACCGGTACCGAAAACCGTTTAAAAATATCGGTATTTGTATATAGACCCAAATATCGATATCAGTCAGAATCGGTATTGTTATTGAAAACGGTACAGTATACCGGTATTAATAACGGTTTTTGTAAAGATGAACACCGATATCAGTCAGAATCCGTATAGTTACAGTTATCCATATACCAATATCAATAATATCGGTATTGTAAAGGAATACCGGTATTATAAGTTAAATAACGTTATAACGTATACCGTTAAAATGATAGTTATTTACGAATAGCAACGTAAACGATACAAACGATACAGTAAATCCAAGTTGCATGAAAAGATAATGTATTGAAGAATGATTAAATAGAGTTTTAGAAGTCGTTTTATGGCAAATGAAGTTTTTACTTAATAATGTAAAGATAATAAATACAACATGAACAATTAAAGATATTAAATTTTAGTAGTTTAGATAAGGAATCATTTTTTTTATTCCATGTGCCATAAGTAAAAGAAAGACCATCACAATGCAAACACTGTCTACTTTTAAACAGCGCCTCAACAATACAATACAATATTATAATGATTTCAAACAATATATCACTTAATAATTAATATAGTCAATTCATTTGTCTGTCTGTCTGTCCAAAACAAGATATGTCATGACATATAAATATATTTAATAGTTACAAATAAAAATAGATAAAAGATATTATCAAGCACAATTATTCAAATATACGGGCAACGAAATCACTTCATGACATAACGAATCGTTATCGAATAACGGTATTAATAACGATAAATAACGATACCTGGTGCGATATGTTCGATGGGTGCGGGCTTTGACCGCCGCTACTTGACTGTGGTATTGTTGGCGATTTACCTGTTGGATAGATAAAGATAGACATACATACAAAAAATGTTTCAGAAATACGTAGGGTAAATTTTCTAATTGTTTCCTCACTATATTCTTACATGACAATTTTACACAATTTTATACATGACAATTTTACACTTATACACAATTTTACATGACCTTAATTTAAAATCAAGTTTTTTCAATCTATCTAAACTACAAATTATATACAAATCGGCTCAGTAAGCTTATTTTCAGAAACATCACGCTACGACTAATAAGAGGAGACCAATAATTAATTCAGATTCTCAGAACTAGACAAAATATAAATGGAACCAGCCGGAACGCATTAGCTTTAAAAAAAACGAAAAACGTCAAAATCGATTTATGCTATCGAAAGTTCTGAGGTAACAGTCGACTTGAGAACCTTTTATTTAAAGTCGGTTGAAAAGTTGCAAAAATAATACTTTTTTAATAATACTTTTTATAGCAGACGATGTCGCGTGTATCAGCTAGTTAATATCTTACCACCATGCGTAACAGATTGGTCCAACATGTCCCACGATTTCTGCCTTCTGTTCTGACATGTGTTTGATGTAACACGACCTTGTATTAACATTGTTGACTGTAACAATAATTAAGCTCCTTAGGTAAAGTGGTGAATAATAAAAATGTTTAAAATTGTCTAAGTATACAGGGAATAATTCGTGTTTAAAATCTGGTAAGAAGTCTTTAATCTATACTAATATTATAAAGAGGAAAGGTTTGTAATTATGTATGTATGTATGTATGTATGTATGTATGGTTTTCACGCATAAACTACTGGACCGATTACAATGAAATTTAGCACACATATAGAGGGTACCTTGGACACACAGGGGTACACATAGGATAGGTTTTATCCCGGAAATCCCACGGGAACGGGAACTATGCGGGTTTTTCTTTGAAAACGCGGGCGAAGCAGCGGGAGGAAAGCTAGTATCTGAATATAGTAAGCTTTGCATATCTCATCTCGATCTTAGAAATACACATAAATATAAATGTATCTAATTTTTATACGCACAAACAAATTAAAATATAAGATTTCCTGGAAAGTTATAAAAAAGTATCAGATTGAGAAAGTAGTAGTGATTTTAGTAAAATAATATCTAGAAGAATTGCTTTTTAGATAAATTATTACATTTGAAGTCACTGGTAAAAAGCGAAAAAATAACTACCCACATTTTTCCTTTTACAGTAAAAATATCAATTAATGTTTGCTGCACTTCATATTTTTTTCTTTTTTCCCTTAAAAAATAAATATTTAAACTTAAGCATAAAACATACCTGCAAATGATCAGCAGCAGGACAGTAGTGATCACAATTATCCGGCAGCCATTTTGGCAGCGAATGTTTGACTGGACACCTTGATCTTACTTCTTCACTCACACAGACTAGGGCTGGAAAAAATATTTTATTATTTTTGAATAAATATAATAAATTAAAAATGCATTTTTTTTAATGTTAAATTAAAACTAATTTATATTATTTACATACATACTTACCAATATTTCTGATTGATATCGGTATTCATACCGTTATTTTCATAAGAAAAATTTTAAATTGAATTCGATTTTAATTTACCATTAAATGAAAAAAAAAATGTTTATCAGCCAGCAATTCAATAGTATTCTGAGAGACCTAAAATAATATTACCACCACTCTCACCAGCCAGTACATCAGCAGTATTCTGAGAGACCCAAAATAAAAATGATCCTTTTTCCTACCAGCCAGTATTTCATCAGCATTAAGAGAGACCCAAATTAATACACAATCCAGTATTTGAAAAAAGAAAAACTTACCAGCCCTAACTCAGCCGCATTCTGAGTGACCCAAAACACAAAATACCATTCACAAAACACACTCACCCGTCAAATACGCGACAGTATGCTTAGTGACTCTAAACTTATCACGGTCCGGTTTAGCGGCTAGCGCCAGTAGCGCGGTGAGTACTCGCGCGGTCCGCGAGCCAGTACCGGCCAGTGGATGGCGATAGCCCTTCACTAGATGACCTACTAGCGCAAAGTGGAAGTTTGATCGAAAACTGGAATAAGAAAAAATTAGTAAATTGGAGATAGTAGGGTATACAAAATACGAACAGTAGTCAAGTCATATGTTTATGTAAGTGAGTCATTTGGAACGTTTTATCTATATATATAAAAATGAAACCCGTTTCGCGTTGTCACGGCTTCACATGTGAACGGCTGAACCAATTTCGATAATTCTTTTTTTTAAATGTTTGTGGAAGTCCAAGGATGGTTCTTATGGAAAGAAAACATAAACTGTACCACGGGCGAAGCCGGGGCGGACCGCTAGTATAACATAATATCTGACTGGCATATTTTAGTAACTAACTAAAGATTGAATACATATTACATAATATCGTGATGACAGATGCCAAAAGTTCTAAAGATTTTTAAGATATATGTTATAAGGCTTATTTGTATAAATACGTTCCGAATGACACACACACAAACATACGAGTTGACTACTATTCCATAAGTAATAGCGAAATTTTCATTAGGAAATTGGTTAAAGGAAATAAATGTTAAGGCGTAAAACGTACAAATATAATACACTTATATACTTTTTACACTTACCTCAATCCAACCGCGTGGTCCAACTGTTTGAAGTGCCACTCCAAAGGTTCTCTTGTCTCCATCATTACTTGTTCCAAAGTCTGATATCATAAAATAAGAAATTTATTATTTATTTGTCTTATATATAAATAACATCAACTCATCAACATCTCATATTATTTATTTAAACAGATACTTAATATAAATTTATAAAGAATAGAAAAAATTCGATCACTCAGCGGGACTCGAACCCGCATCCTTTCGCGCCAAACCGGGGCGGATGCCTGACCAACTCTATATATATATATATATATATATATATATATATATATGTCATACTTTCTTGTTTTGGAATATTCTTTACTAACTTCAGTCCTTATGCTAAGTCAAAATGTCTATAACACACCTTTTTCTCAAAATGCCTTTAAGAAATTTGCAGGTCACTTTAGATTTTACTAGGACATTTTCATACCGTTATTTCCTTAGTTTATCTAATAAAACCCCTATTTAACACCATACCTTAGTCTCAAAATGTCCCTGCGAGTCCAACGTATGTAGATTCTGTTCTAGTAAAGCCAAACCCGCCGCGTATAAAGTCGGTTCGTCCAATTGTAATACGGACACAGATACCCAGAATAATGCTTTGTGGATTGGTGATTCCTATAAATAAACATTTATAAAAATGTCGTATAATAATAATATACCATCAATTCTTATTTCTAAATAATTGATATAGACATATACAGGGTGTCCCACTTTTGGTATACTAAGCTCAAACGAGGTTATAGTTTTCCATACGCTTAATACGTAAAAAATACTTATAAAATTCCAGACGCATTTTTTTTTCAAAAAGATGAATTCTTAAAACTCTATGTGTACACCCATAACAAGCAACCCGCCCAACTTTGCCACCAGCACGTGAGCTATCGTTTAAGATTATGTTTTCATAGACAAAATGCTCACATTAGAGAAGTGGTATATGACTCCTGCGCGAAGCTAGAGAAGAAATCATGGATTTTCAGGAAAAATTTAGCAAAAAATTTTTGACGTAATTTTGTTGTTTAAGTATTTTTTACGTGATCAGTGTATGCAAAACTACAAGTCCCTTCGCGTTTAGTATACCAATAGTGGGACACCCTGTATATACGTATTACAACTAGACTTTATAATTACACTTATAAAGTGTCCGAAGCAAAACTCTGCCTATTGTATGTATTTGCAAGCAATGTATCTATTTACCTAATGTTTTGATGAGACAAATAAAGTTATATTTTATTTTATTATTTATTATATTATTGCAGAGCTTTCTAATGAGCGATACAATAGACTTTGAACATTATTGCCAAGACATAAGGCTTATATTTCAATGAATCTTTTAAATACCCGATTTTTGCGCCCAATACAACTTATCACTCAAATTCAAACATTATTTTATACGACAAAACTTATTTTTGCAACTTATTTTACTTTTATAATGCATTTCTATCACGGATTTTGCGACATACATATATTTAACGAACTATGTGTTATCGTTTCTGTTTTTTTAATATTATCATATTCTGCGATATTTATACAATAACACCTATTTAATGTCATTATTATATTAATATTAACTTTTAACTAGAAAATAAAACTTACCGCATCCAAAAGCGGCTGTAACCTCGTGAGGCACATTATTATAGCTTCTAGAAGAGCCATATCATTGAAAGACTCTAAGGCTTTTACTAATATACGTAATAGTTGTTTCATGTCGTCGTCTGTTACGTGCTTACCTGTAAAATAATAATTAGTTGAGTATTTTCATAGTTTTGCATGACATTTTTAAACATTTGATACATTTGTGATATCTTCTATATTTTTTACATATAATAAATCTGTAGAAGGGTCAATTCTGTACATTGAAAATATTGAAAAAATATAGCACGGGGTGTTACTGAATCGATACCAAACCCAAATATGTGATTAAAAAATTTTTGTCTGTCTGTCTGTCTGTATGTTCAGGCATCACGTGAAAACTAATGGTTCGATTTCGATGAAACTTGGTATAATTATACCTTATTAACCTGGGCATACAAATGGGATACTTTTTATCCTGAAAAAATGCGTATAAAAAGAAATCTTAATTTTTCAGTTTTATAGACCGACATCCACGCGGACGGAGTCGCGGGCGGAAGCTAGTTATATAATATAGTTTTAGAAATGTAGGGGCTGGGTTCAATATTAGTTTGCATGTAATAAGAATGTCCTGAAAGAAAAGACATTTAACTACTGCGAATCTACACAACTGCCTAATTGATGTAGGCAGTTGATAACAAATCACAGCAAGTCAACGACTATTAACAAAGTGAGGGTAGTTGGGTAAAACGTCGTATAAACAACGAAATTGTTTAATAATGACGAATGCATCAATTTACATTGTTTTAACGACGATTCTTTATAATTTAATGCCTTTGATATTTAGCTTTGTAGTATTAAAATACTTTATATCTATGTATTTTTTTTAAGAATTCTTAAGAAAATATTTCTCAATATAATCAGAGCAAGAAATAGTCTTTTAAAATGAATGAATACTCACTTATACAACCAAAGACGATAAGCGCACGCGGTTGTAACGCGGGATTGAAGCAAATAGCAAAACTTCTTGCTAGTGATGTCCTGAAAAGTCAAAAATCATTTAAATTATCAGTTAAGTTATCGGTTACTTTAAAATTTTCAATATTATTAATTTATTTTCTAAGCAAAACTGTTTTTAAGCCGAACATATAAACAATTATTGTCTTTTATATAAATATGTAATTACAGATATAGTACCTGTAATTACAGATTTTTAAAAAAAGAACAATTTAATTACTAATTTTAATTTAATAATTTCAAAGCTTTATTTTGTAATTCTATCAACATTTTTACCACATTCCCATAAATAATTACATTGCAAATTTTAAATCAATTTTATGTATGACTATAACTTCTGTAACAAATTTTTAAGCTATTGCATAGCTTCTATCGCGGGCCTTGAGCGCGGGGACCGAATCGAGAAATTCCGTAACGAAAAAACCTCACGCTCCCCACTCCAACGGGCACGGAGGTGTGGCTTGAAGGCATAGCATGCAATAGCTTTACCGCGGCAGTCACCGAGTGCCACACGTCGTTTTTTATTTTTATTTCAATTATTTTAAAGAATATTTACCAAGTTTTCAACCAATCACAGTCCGGTATATCCCGCATACAGGCTTCCATGATTTCCAATAGTGCATCAGTTATAGTCTCTAAGGATTGAAGCGGTAATCTTTCTCTATCCGTAACAGAGGTTGTAACCACTGGGCCCATGATGCAAGAGGACTGGCTGCAGCCGTAGGAGTGTTCGGAGTACCTAGAAATTAGATTTAATATTATTACTTGTTAAAAAATATTTTTTTTTATTTCTCAAAAACAACAGAGGATGACTAATGAGGATTGCCATATACGCATGAATGATCTGAGTAGCTAGGAAAATGATTATTAACAACTGTTTTTATAACTAGAAATATAAGAGATGTAGTGTAACTTTTTGGCATATTGAAGTGATAAAATATAAAAAAAAAATACATTGAAACAACGTATGTTCCAACTTTATTTATTATTTATTTTTAATAGCGACATTTAAAAACATTTAGAAACAAGCATTTTAAATCCATTGAAACCTATTTTAATAATTTATCAAACTACCCTACAAACCTATATTTAACTTACCAATCGCCCGTATGTCTATGGTATGGACTTCTAAACGCTGTAACCGCAGCCGACTTCACTTTAGATATACCGAACATTTGGTAGAACTTTGGTAGTGCGAATTCGTCCAAAGATAGCATTAGTACGCGCTGGGTTTCCTCTGAAAATGTGTTGTTTTTTGTCATTATTATGTACATAAATAAAATTGTGTAGAATTTATATCAAAACTGCTATTATACATATATGATACGGTTTTCTTATTGTTTTTATTTGTTGAAGATGTACTAGAAAGCTCATTACTGTTTTATTTATACTACTACAGTATAGAAAGTGACCAATAAATTCACTTTAAGGTGCCTAAGGTACTTTATTTTAAAGTGAATATTACAAACAAGTATTGAAATTCGGATAAATAAACATAAACAAAAAAAAATCTTAATTCTTTAATTCTTGCAAACAATATATCCAAAACCAGAACGTGACTATGTAGAACAGACTTAAGACACACAGACAAACAAAAAAAAACACTGCCTGAATAAAACAAAACTACCCGATTCCCCGCACACCTAAAGACACACACTTTCCCTTGCACCCACCATTTTCCCTTTAAAAATCAGACTTCAGAAAAACTTTTTCCGTATTTTCCCCACTATTTCCATACTAACCAGAGAAAGTAGGCGAGTTGCAGGTACACAGCGAGTGTATGATATTAATCACTAGTCCATGTGTAGCTGCCCGCATGGAGACCGTACCGGAGCATACTAGGAACGTCACCGTGTGGAATAGGTAGGGGAGATGACGGGCCACGTCTAGGCAGTTGTTGAACGAAAGCATCAACTGTAAAAAAATATAATCATAATGTGATAAGGAATAGTTGTGATGTATGAAGATTATAAAAGTTAAATATTGTGAGTAGTTCTGAAATAATCTGATCCAAGCGGTGATAATTTCATCTCATATTTAGTCAAAAGTATGTCAATCTATAACGTAATAATTATTTACAATTTACTATAAAACAGTTGTTGCTTGCGGCATCACCGTTAAAGCGCTTTACTGCACTATTCCATTTATTACTACTATGACTACTAAACTATAACATCATCATCAGCCCATATATGTTCCCACTTCTGGGACACGGGCTTCCTATGAGGGTACAGGCCAAAATCCAACTCAACTACATAATATATCATATTAGAAAGCACCTATTTTGCAAGAAAAATAAACCAACACCTTTTTTTGCAAGATAATAATATGATACCATTTTTAATAATAACATTCCATACTTATGACACTTTAATAAGAATATTCTCATATAATAGTTTTAATATATTCAAAGGCACCTATATTAAAACTACTAATTTCCATACATATCACAATATTTCCTTACCAAATATCGGGCAAGTATCGCGATGTCGTCCCACATCATGTGCTGCTCCAACATAGCGGTCGGCGAATGACATGTTTTGTCTACCACCTGAAGAATAAATATAAACATTAAAATGTTAAATGTATTGAAAAAAGAGCGTGTGTACCGATCATACGTATCAGAAGTGAAACTTCTTTGGCAAGATTCAAAGTTACCAAAATCATCGCTTTACTCCATGACGTGACGGTATTGCCATGACGCGACCTTGAAAATTTACTCTCAACGCGCCTAATGAAGTTTCACTTGTATCTAATGTTTAAACTAATTTGCATTTATTTATAATAAAAATTGTTAAATTATTCCTTAAAACATAAACTTTAATTATAATCTATCAAATGTATCATTCAAGTGCAGCTGTTTCAGAGCACAAAAACAGACATACACACGCACAAATAATATTAGTCAAGTATCTTTGGGTACGGAACCTTAAATATTAAATTGTAATGTCGAAAATACCGTGTATAAATTGTATAAGGAAATATAATAAGTGAAATAAATAAAAAACAAAACAGAAAAAGCAAACTTACAGTAGCAGGGGTAACTGGCCCCAATATATTATTCGGCAATTTCGATAACGCCTGTACAAAAATAAACAAAAGCAAAACATAAGCAAATTATTACAACAAAAATAAACACAAAAATTATAGAAGTTATTTTTTGAAAGGAAAAAATACATCATTTAACAACTAGACTCACAATCACCTATTAAAAGGTCGTCAAAAACTTCTCCGAGCGGCGTTGTATAAAACACTCATTGAAATTAACACCTTATTTCATGGCAGTAATGTTCAAAGTCTATTGTATCGCTCATAAGCAAAAACTCTGCCTAACACGCGTAGGCAGAGTTTTCAATCGGACAATTTTGAAATTGTGAGTTTAGTTGTATTGTTTAAATTGTGTATGTGTTGTGTATTGTGCTGATATAGAAAGAAAGAGGGAAAAAGAAGAGCGTGTGTGCGGAGCGCACAAGTCAGAAGTGAAACTTCTTTAGCGAGATTGAAAGAATACCAAAATCGTCGCATTACTCCATGACGTGACGGTATTGCAACACGATCTTGAAATTTTACTCTCAACGCGCCTAAAGAAGTTTCACTTCAAAAAGAAAGAAGAAGGATAAATATTGTTTATGTCTTTGTATTTATTGTAATACTTTCCGCTCGCGTTTTCAAAGAAAAACCCGCATAGTTCCCGTTCCCGTGAGATTTCCGGGATAAAACCTATCCCATGTGTTAATCCAAGTTACCCTCTATATGTGTGCTAAATTGCATTGTAATCGATTCAGTAGTATTTGCGTGAAAGAGTAACAAACATACGCACACATTCATCCTCACAAACTTTCGCATTTATAATATTAGTAGGATAGGATACTTACTCTACACATCCTGCCGATAACTTTTTTAGAAACTAGCTGTACGTTAGCAGACGCTAACGCAACAGCCGTGTCCGCCATTATTTCTATCATTGGCGAGCCGAGACCTGAATAAAATATTAATCATATGATTACTGCGAAATAATAATCTTATAAATATAAAATCGTATATATATATTGTTATAAATTAATTCCCAACTGGCAACCCGAACCGAGTGGGTGTTTATAAAAATGAGCTGAACAGCGGATTTGACACTTTCCGTTGGGCTCTCGGACGTAACGGTCGTTTTGGTTGTGCTTAGTTGTTATTTTGAGTCGATTATTATTTTATTGTTGAAAGTAGACATATAAAGTCATTTTGTAAGAAATAAAACCTTTATAGGTTGAATTTAAAATCGTTAAGATCAGAATTG
>CAJQZM010031148.1:1819-12088 GCA_907164665.1 Colias nastes | reverse complement strand
GTTTTTTCTTTGAAAACGCGGGCGAAGCCGCAGGCGGAAAGCTAGTAACAAATAAATTCACAATGACGCTCAAAAAAATTGTCCGAAGCAAAACTCTGCCTACGCGTGTATTAGGCAGAGTTTTCTAATGAGCGATACAATAGACTTTGAACATTACTGCCAAAAGATAAGGTGTTAATTTCAATGAATGTTTAATCCAACTCTGCTCTGACATTTTTAAGGACCTTTTAACTTCTTTTGTGAATATATTTGTTTATATATGTCAATTTATAATTAAATGTGAATAAATAAAATAAAAGACATATTAAACGACAATCTTATTTTCTATATCAAATCATGGCAAAATTATTTAAAGCAATATTAGCTACATATAGATAAATAATATACAATTACATACCTCATCTATTTCTGACGCATAATAAACATCATTTAGAAGCACTGGGAATCCTAGTACTTTAGTCTTCTCTACTGATGTTATTTGCAATGCTGTAGGACCCACCTAAAACGGTCATAATTTATTATTATAAAAGAAAGTCGTGTTAGTTACGCTACTTATAACTCAACATCGGCTGAAATAATTTTAATGATTTTTGGTTACTTCGTCTCCACTTGGATTAGGATAATCTATAGTAATATTATAAAGCTGAAGAGTTTGTTTATTTATTTGTACGCGCTAATTGCAGGAACTACTGGTCCGATTTGAAAAATTCTTTCGGTGTTAGATAGCCCATTTATCGAGGAAGGCTATAGGCTATATATAATCACGCTATCACCAACAGGAGCGCAGCTAGTGGCATATAACACTAACACTTACCTTAATAGCCACTTTAGTGTCCTTATGTGACAGTTTAAGTGCATTATTGAACACTTTGAGATCTTCCTCTAAAGCTAGAGTAGCTCCAGGCAGTTTCTGTTGTTCAGGCTCTATATAATCGCATAGACGGGCGTGGTTGTCTATGAATATTAGTTTTCTGTTCCCCTGTAATAAAATTGAATTATTTGATATAATTTTTAGGTAGTGTTTGTGAGGTTTAAGTTGATAAAATTAAAGTGTTTGTGAAAAATGGAACGTGATTTTTTATTATTTACTTCATTTCTTAAATAAAAACTACTTCATAATACAATTTTGGTTGTAGATTGTACTCAATAATTAGATAGATAAATTATTAATTTAGCAAAATGCTTATCACTTAGAGCACTCTGATTTAAAAAAAAAAGAAATATCATTTAAAAGAAGAAATACCAATAACGAAGGAAAGTATTAAACAATTCTTAAAGATTATAAATTACTTGGTCATCACTCATCACATATTACAATACACAACAGAATCCGACCATATCAGATCCATCCTTTCCCACATAATCAACAAACAAATAAACTCACTCGTAGTGGCGCCAGTATAGTCTCATGGAACTTTGTATACTCGCGCACCCAGCTATTACAATTATATATATAGCACGCCTGTATGTTTGTGTACGCAACTTCGGGGAGCACTGTAAACCACTTTTGCAGGAAATCCGTTCTGCAATATGAATAATATTGTCAGACATAATAAATAAATAAATATTTTCAGGACAATTTTCACACACGGCACGATCTGATCCCATACTAAGCTTTCGCTTGTGTTATGGAAACCAGGTGGCTGATAAACATACGTATATAATTTTAAATAAATTCTTATATAGATAATTAACACCCAGACTCGAATATAATGTTGTCTAGTTTTCTTAGCATGTACCTTACTAACTTCTACTCGCCTGTTTTAAAACTTAAGCAACGATATGGCAAAATCTTCTTCGTTCCTAAGCGTAATTCGTTATTTTTATGGCAAAAGAAATAATAATGAAATACCCTCAAAAAGTATTTTATATGTTAATAATATTACTGATTATTTGCGTGATAATATTTGTATCGCAAGATCGTTCATAAAATTGCCTCTAATTCCCATTTTAAAAAAATTCCAGAGTTCCCCACAAACGGACAGACAAACCGTCCGTTTGATAGCCAATACATTACCATACCTAAACTAAATAAAAAAAATTAAAACGGTTAAATTGCTATAAAACTTCCAGTAAAATTGCTATTAACCCCGTTAACCAAGGTCCAGAGCACCCCACAAACGGACAGACAAACCGTCCGTTTCCTAGCCAATAAATGCATATACCTAAACCTATTATCTGAGTTGGTGTGCGTGAAGTCTATGATCAGCTCGAAGGGTTGTTGGCAGAATGGCTTCAATGTTAAAATCACGTGGTATATAAGGAGGTCTGCGTTTACTTCGCCGATCCTGGAAAAGAAAATTATTATTTCTTTAAAAAAATTATATTTATAAAGCATTTGAATGCCATACCAGAAAAGAACCAAAATATCAAATTCAAGATGTTTATTGTTTATTGGCATAGCTAAAAGCGATGGAATTTTTTTAATTTTAATAATATTTTAAGGTACTTGTGGTAGGTTTAGTTGGAAAGTTTTGAGGGAGCTTGAAAAATAGTTGCGTGAAAATTTTCCAGGTTTTTGAAAGATTACATTTTTGTAGTATACAAATTATTAGAGGTATACGATTATTAATAGCGTTAGTTTATTATACAGCCTTTCCATAAAAGAGGTAACTATCTCTTTTAAGCAACTTTTAAGCTATTGCAGAGCTTCTATCGCGGGCCTGGAGCGCGGGGACCGAATCGAGAAATTCCGTAACGAAAAAACCTCACGCTCCCCACTCCGACGGGCGCGGAGGTGTGGCTTGAAGGCATAGCATGCAATAGCTTTACCGCGGCAGTCCCCGAGTGCCACACGTCTTTTTTTTATTTTTTTACATTTACTTCATTGGTTAACATACTTCCTTCATAACATACTTTAATAAGTAAAGGGACTATTTTCTAATGTTTTGAAATACCTTAACCAGTACAAAAAAGGTCACAAAAACCAAAAAACACTTACTTATATCTCCTGGAAATGAAATAAAACACCGGGTTCGCCAGTTTACTGGTCCCCGCCTGGTAGAAGATGTTCAAACTCTTTATACTCTTAAACTCTTCCTTTTGGTGCATGTTATGTTTCACTATAAACTCCTCGAAATTTGTCGAGCTCATATCTATTGACGACCATCGGGCGTAGGAAGAGAAGAGAAGACTTGATGTGCTGGAAGAGATAGAGTTTTTATTCTATATGATTAAATGCAGAAATAGGTAAAAAGGAGATCAAATTATCTGAAGAATAAGATGTCAAACAAACAAAAATAAGATATCTTACAAATACGTTTTTATCATCCATTATACGCCAAGCATTTTAAAATGACGGTATTTTTGAAAAACTAAATAAAATTTCAACGAATTTTAATATTGTAAATAGTTTTGCACGTAGTAGTAGTATACATAAGATTGAATGAAATAACGTAGCCTTTTAAAAACTGCTATTCCTTTTATCTGAGAACTTTAACTTTATAAAATACTTACGATTCCACAGGTTTGTGTTCCGGTGGTCCCAAATAAGCAAGCAACGTCGCCATCTATAAATAAATAAATACAAATTTGTAAACAACCTTCCTGATTTCATTCATGCATTCATATATTTATCGTTGTTTTAAGTCTACAAAGTGCGTATCGAACGTTGTTTTTATATTCTTACAGGATGGGACATTAAGAAAATTTCATAGAAATATAGAACAGTATTATCGCGTGATAGCTTAAAATATTTCCATTAATTTCATTGGTATAAAAGTGCGTGTGTGCTGAGCACACGTGTCAGAAGTGAAACTTCTTTAGCAAGATTCAAAAATACCAAAATCGTCGCCTTACTCCATGTCGTGCCGGTATTGCCACGACACGACATTGAAATTAAGACGTTTAGCGCCTAAAGAAGTTTCACTTTAAAAAAAATAAAAGTTATCATTAGGAAACCCACCCACTTTAAAAAAATTTGAATCACTACATAGTATAAAACAAACTCGCTTTCTCTGTCCCTATGTCCCTTTGAATGCTTAAATCTTTAAAACTACGCAACGGATTTTAATGCGGTTTTTTTTAATAGATAGAGTGATTCAAGAGGAAGGTTTTAGTATATAATTTATTAGGTTTTAGACAAAGCGGGCGAAGCCGCGGGTGGTAAGCTAGTACCTTATAAAAAATCTTTCACCTTAGCGAAGACGTGGCCTAAAAGCTTATTAAATAAATAAATCGAGTACTTACTTTATCAAAAGGCCGTCTCCCAACCGCCTTATGATCTCTACTACTGGACAAATAATCACCAATCCTCTCTTGATGTGTCCACAACAATCTATGCAAAGCCAATACATTGGCATCACTTATAAATGATAGGCTGTGTGCAGCTTGCTCTACGCTCTCACAGTCTGATGCTATTTGTATGAAGAACCTGAAAAAAAATTACTATAAGTTTTAAAAATAATTAATACTAGCTTCCGCCCGCGACTCCGTCCGCGCGGATGTCGGTCTTCGCGTGGATGGTTTATTTCTCCATTTTGAGTAACTCTGACAATGACATCTTATAAAAAAAAATTTTAATCACATATTTGGGTTTGGTATCGATCCAGTAACACCCCCTGAAGAGTTTGTTTGTTTGAACGCGCTAATCTCAGGAACTACTGGTCCGATTTGAAAAATTCTTTCGGTGTTAGATAGCACATTTATCGAAGAAGGTTATAGGCTATATATTATCACGCTAAGACCCATAGGAGCGGAGCACTGCTATTTATTAAATATTTGTACTTTTAATTATTACTTACTTCCTCCCAGTCTCAAAATGTGCCCTCAGGAAATCGTTAAAAGGCAACATATGTTGTTCTTTAGAGAATTCCACGTGATTCGCTATATTTTGCAGTATTTTCGACATTAACATTAGACCGCGTTTTATTTGAGATGGTATTGGTCGATTCACTATGCCCATCTCTTGTGGGGACACTGAAATACATTTAAGCGCGAAGTTATTATTTGCTCTATCGTCTTCTAGAATTGATTTGAATAATGAACTGTAAATACTGACATATCAATTTTAGTGCGAAATTACTTCATTCAGCACCAAATAAAAACAGACAATATAACAAACAAAAAGAAACAGTCAATATAATGCAAAGCCAAAAAGGCGACCTTATCGCTACTGAGCGATTTCTACCAGGCAACCTATGGGTAGGATTTTTAATTATAAAAAAGGGGAAAACAATAGGTTGTAAAAGTATTTTCTTCTTTCAAAAGATAATTTTAAAAAGATATATTTAATAACTACTCGTTTGAACAAGCGAATTAAATTAGCGTTTCGGTATTTTGTTATTTCACTTATTTTAGTACCCACTTTACTCAGATATGAGCTGTTTTTCATTGAAAGAGGAATAAAATTTCCATTAATAGAAGTAAAGAAAAAATATTAAAAGAGAAACTGTTCACTTTCAGAGATATCCTAAAGTTTTGAATGAATAATACACGAATGAATAAATACTTACCAATAGCTGGGTTGATAAAACGCAGGAATAATACCGTGCCTACAGCTCCTACACTTGTGTGTGGAAATTGTGCAAATCTCTTGTTTAGTACCTGTCAATAAAAGCAATATTTTTGTAACATTTCATTTACTATAGTGACGGTAATGATGATGATGATTTTTAGGCGAAATTCAAGAAAATCTAAATCATAATGACGAAGTTATGATGGAAAATATAATGTGTGAATCCATACTTTAATATTATAAATTCGAAAGTAACTCTGTCAGTCTGTCTGTTACTCAATCACGCCTAAACTACTAAACTAATTTTCTTGAAATTTGGTATTGAGATATTGATACCCGAGAAAGGACATAGGCTACTTTTTATCCCGGGAAAATGACGCAATCGCGGAAATCTCACGGGAACGGGAACTATGCGGGTTTTTCTTTGACTGCGCGGGCGAAAACCTTGTAGATGATATATAAAGAAAACTCCGTTGAACTATTACGTACTCGATGATGGTAAAGAGCACAAGAACAGAGAATTTCGAATCATCATCATCATCATAATCATCAGCCCATATATGTTCCCACTGCTGGGACACGGACCTCCTATGAAAGTACAGGCCATCATCCACCACGCTGGCAAAGTGCACTTGACTTTGAATATTAGTCACTAATTCAAAGTACCCTACACTAAAATATATTCACTTATTTCTACCCTATACCACCCCGGACACTCCATACAAAATTATCGTTTTGACAGTCACACTGTAGAGAGTGCAAATGTGTGTGTTAACGCTTTAGGGTTGGCACATTTGTGACTAGCGTAAAGAAATTCGCGTTTTTCTGATGAAATACATCCGTAAACAGCACAATATCTAACCATTTTCTACGAAAAACGATAATCACAAATCCAAAATAATAAAATTACTTTAAGTCAATTTGATTAATGTTGTCAATCTTCGTTGCGTATCGTCCTTGCAGAAAAATGTGGCCCATTTTAATCACGATCGCGCGGGGTGAGGTAAGTGTTTAATTTTGGCGGGAGGCGGAGAGTGTCCGTTCTGTAGCGTTTAGCTACTATTATGTATTCTGTGCCTATACATTACAGAAATTATGACAATCGTGTTAAAAATGGTATAAATTATGTTGATGACGACATCGGCTGTGCTAGTGATGGCTTAAATATGGATAATTATCCTGTTGGTGATGATGATGATGACGATGGTGATGATAATGATGATGATGGTGGTGATGATGATGATGATGATGATGATGACGGTGGTGATGATGACAACATACCTGATACAAACAATGGCACATGCTTCTCAACTGCGGCGGGAACATATCAGCACACGTCACTATACGTTCAAACACTTCTTTGGTAAGTTCTATGAGATTTGCGCGATTCACTTCGATGTCTTCGCTTGGGTCTAACCTGTAATTGAATAAATATTTGTATAAGGACGAAAAAAAATTTAACATACCGTTTAAAAATTTAAACATACTGTTTAACACTATTAAAAATTAAAAAAAAAAGGCGGAAGTTGAAATTTCGACTATGTTCTTTGTGTTTGTTACATCAGTACTTTCAAATGTGTGAATCGATTTTGATGACAATTCTTGATTAGACCTTCCGTTCCTCACCATTTTAATTTGGTTTAGTACTGACAATATAAAGTCAGTAGAGATTTTTATTAAAAACAACTAATTACGTATTTTATCGCACTTTTAATAATATGCATTATTTCTAATTTTTACAAACAAATAATTTTCTTACCTAGCTGGATCGACTTCAAAGCTCAACTCCGGTTGTTCCAGCAATGTATTTATTATTGGTTCCAGAAGACTTTGTAAGTATGTATGTCCGTATATCTTAAAGCAGTAGGCCATTATCTTACTGCCTAGGGAGTTACCGCGGAAGAGAGTTTGCATGCAATCTGATACCTGAAAGAATAAAGAATAGAAGTTTAGTAGAATATTAGGTTAAGTATAGAAACCGGCATTCCTCCGCTCCTGTTGGTCTGAGCGTGATGATATATAACCTATAACCTTCTTCGATAAATGGGCTATCCAACACCGAAATAATTTTTCAAATCGGACCAGTAGTTCTTGAGATTAGCGCGTTCAAACAAACAAATTTTTCAGCTTTATAATATTAGTATAGATAGATTTAGTAGAACTGCTAATTATTTAAATACGTAAATGTGGTATCATAGAATGGTGTAAATGTTTAATTGTATAAATGTGTATAAGTGTAATTGTAGAACTGTGTAACTGTAATAATATGATATTTTAGAACTATGTATATTATTCTAATTCTGAATTATTTTGTAACCTTTTCAATGTGTAGGTAACTGTGTAATAATGTGTATGTGTAATTGTAGAACTGTGTATATGTATGTATTATGACGTAACTATGTATATGTAAATCCTCCTCTTAACATATTATTTTAATTAATTTCACCCACCTCAACCTCTCTATAGAATATATTCCACAACAACGGCGCCAGTAAATGTTTAGCGTCGAACAGTGTGACGAACACCCTTGCTAGCTCGTCCATTTGTGATGTGCTTACAACGCTCGCGAGTGCCATGGCTATTGGTAGCTCACCCTGTAAATGTTTTTGTGACAATATATAATATATTTGTGCATGAGATTTTTTTTAAAGAATAGAAAAATCTCAATCTCGGGGCAGGTACGAATTTTTTATATTCTTTCCAAAAAATTCTCATTTATATAGTTGTTGTTTATTATAGCAATTATTATTGGTAATTATTATTCTTCAATTGATATAATTATGAAAGCAAAAATTTCAACATGTAATTGGATAACAATTTCTTTAGACATTCACACAAAAAAGCTTATCTAATAATATGATGCTCCTTTTTGCAATAATAAATACCTATAAATATCTTGCATTCACACAAAAACCATCTAAATAAACAAAAAGCAGACACTTTTATATACTACACTAAACCACAAAGCTAGTACCAACCTTATCAGAAATCATAGTAACCAATTGTACCAACTGCTCGAATCTATCTGCTAAAACCGTTTCAGCCAGGGTATCGAACTCGGTACCTTGCTGCAGTATTTTGGTCAATACTTCCATGAACGCTGCACGCGTTTGTAAGTCACGGTGGTAGCCTAGGTCTGTAAAAATTATAATTATGATGCATATATTTTATTGTACTTTAGTAAATTGTATGGATAAAATTACGCAGCTTTCTACGAGTGCAATTTAGAAATCTGCTCTATAATTTAGTCTCTTTTCGTACATAATATAATCTCTTTATAATATTAGTAAAGATACCATAAATTCAAACATTCAGAAATGTTTAAAATATAGTATATCCTAAGTTTTCCAAAAGTTTTTCTGATTCTACTTCGCCGGGTTCCATGTTGTGCATCGATGTTAGAAGACATTTTAAATATCAAACATTATTCTAGTAAAATATTTGCGTAAAGTTAATAAAACACGTAAGAAAACCATTGTTATATTATTACTCTTAAATCTGATAAACTAATTAAGGGCCGATTTTTCAATGCTTGGATAAAACTTATCCGTCCAATAAAGTATTACACGATAGTATTAAAATGTCACGTAAACTGTCAAATACGGGCAATTAGAATACGTTTTTAAAATGGTAGTTTTATACATTATTCGACGAATAAGTTTTATCCAAGCATTGAAAAATCAGCCCTAAATAATATGAAATATTATTACGATTAAAATCAACCAAGATATATAAGAAAAAAAAAATAATTACAAAGATTTTTACGCGATTTCTCTTACGTGCGTATAAAGCTACAACTCACCAATACTATGCATCAATCCCGAATCAATGTTAGCGCTGAGCAAATTCGACATGGCTTGTATGGTCGCTTTTCGTAACGTTTCCAAACGCCCTGGACCCTCTGTTATTTCTACTTCGTTACAATCGTTTAGGAGGTTCATGAATAATGTGAAATACCTGGAAGTATTTATTATTTTTTATTTAAATAATAAAAATTAAAACAATTTGGGCATGTCATTTCTGCACACGTATTATATTTGTAAACTTTAGTTAAGGAAGAGCGGGTCCTCCTGACACAGGTTTTTGTAAACTTACTAGGATGACTCATCCATTTTCTGTCTTTGAAAATTGTGTGTATGAAATAAATATATTTTTCATTTTCATGTCATCAATATCTGTGTGTGACTATGTGTGTGTTGATTGTTCATTTGTGGTGAGAAAATAAATAAATTTATTTATTTAAGCACAAGGGAAGAAATTGTTTGTTTTGTAATCATTTAAAAATTGTATAAATAAATATGATCGCTAATATTTCACGTAGAGATTTCTATATTGATTGGTATAAATTGGTAAAAGTAAATGGTAAGTATTTCTATAGCTACATCACTGCTATCCTCAATGAAAATCTTTTTAGTAGTTTTCGCGTGACGAACAAACAACTATTTTTGGAATTAAATGTATTTAACATTCACGTGTTTACAATATTACAGAAAGTAAGAATGAAAATATTATGTTTACAATATTAAAAGGATACACTACTAATTTTTTATTCCAGTAAAAATGTATGCAAGTTATGAATTTTTTTTCCTTGTATTTTTTCCGCGTGTGCGTGTGTGCTTGCGTGTGCGTACGCGTGTGCATGTGTGTGTGTGGGTGTATGTATATCACTAACTTGAGGAACAGCTGGCTCTTGGCCTCCATGAGATCCCCCCGATCCGACTCCTCGGGCTGCAGCGGCAGACCCTTGAGCAGAGCAGCCACCGCCTCCATACACGCCTGGTCCAGCTCTCTGGGACACATCACATGCCTGTCAA
>CAJQZM010031147.1:0-18755 GCA_907164665.1 Colias nastes | reverse complement strand
CGTCCTCTAAAAAATGCAACCCCAAATGTAACTTTTCAATGGACCAACAATGAATTTGCGCTAATTCGTCACGGACGAGTCACTACGCGATAGTTCCACCTTTTAGCAAATCTACACCACATTGTAAATAACAAAAACCATGTGACGACTGCTAACATTCAGATTTGATTCAGTCACACTTTGAAAAAGTTCTAGTGGGGATTAAAAAATTATATTAAGCATTGTGCTGCAAACTGCAGTTCTGGCATGATAATGTTTGTTGATTTTATGATTGGTTTTTTGACGAAAATTGTGGTGTTATTCTACCATCTATATTTAAGAGTACCTACTAATAACAATATGTAGTATGTACTTAAAAGTACCTCAATTACAATGTTTTGGAGGTATTGGAGAAGATTTACTCTAGATTAAGTTGAGTAGTTGAACCATGTTTGCTCTCTCAGGGGAGTTATTCGAGTCACATGTTTTAGCATTCATGCAGCGATACATAACGCGCGTATTGCAGTGGTATGTAACAAGTAATAAATGAATTAGGTCAATCGGAAGCTACAAGCGGTCCGGCAGGTTTTTTACGCGCCGACTTTTGAGCCGAAGGAGAACGGCTACCGAAACTATATGTGTAGTTCATTGTACTTATAAAAATCCGGTGAATTCCTTCGCCCGTTGATTAGACGCCAAATTGATCTCGCTAATGTATGTGAAATGTAAACGAGGCTGGTAATGTACGCGGTTCGGTTTTATAATAATGGCGAATCGGTATTCGGCGGAATAAAATGTTAAGCGATCGTGTCATTGATTAAAATAGTGTAACTGTTGAGTGCGCGTGATATTTAATTCACTCTCTGAACGCGTGTCTTGATTATTTTTAGGAGTTTTTTTAATCCCTGCTAGATACTCTGATTCTTAACCCAGATGTTACTGAAACAATTTTTGTTATCATATTAAGGTGAAATTTACATATTGTGTCCATATTGCAAAAAGTTTAACTGGAAAAATAGTATAAAAATTTTATCTATTGTGGAAATCTCGGAAAATGGTGTACTTTTAAAAGGACGGTAGTAATATGTACTACTAAGTAGGTAGACTATGATATTAAAATGACAACATACATTTCACATATATTTATGTAGCAATATGAAAGTTTTCAAAACAATTTAGGATGCAAGGTTACATTACATTTAGGACAATAGAAATTGGCTTTCTTGTGACATTCTATACACCGAAGCTGCTTGTCTCTGTACATAATGATGTTATCATTTCCATCAATTCCAGAGGTTTCACGGAAACTCTAGCACCTTTACGTTCCTCATTCTTATAAGTTTCGAGCAGAGCAGTTCCAACACTTCTACGAATGTGGAGATAATCATAATGGCCCCCTTTTACTTATATATTTGCCAAGAATTATGTATTGCCATATCTAGTCCATGACAAGTCAAAGAAAAATACCACTTCTTGCCTCTGATAGATGTCTTGTACAAACCGATGCTCTGGTCGGATCTGTCCACCCCTCCTATTTTCTCGTACTTTTTTTACGATAACTATATTTTTCTTCTGTTGTTGTGAAAATCTCTTTACCGTAGACACAGGCTGAATCGTATCAGAGTTTGATGCAACAGTCACAACACTGTAATCATTCCATTTGCAAAATAAATTTGTTCTGCTCTGGTCGATTGATGCTTGAATGTACCTTGTGGTGTCTTTTTCAATTCTCAAAGGCAGCAGGCAAAGGGCATTTCGCGACGCGATTTTCACGTACTGTGCCAGTAGCCTTTATTCCTCGTACTCGAAGTTCATCAATGAGATGAATGGACGTAAAAAAGTTGTCAAAAAATAAATGGAATGCAGCTTTGCCCTATATTTGTCGCAGTACATCGGCATACTGTAATACAACGCTTGCACCCAATCCCAGAGGCTTTTGGTATTTGTTTTGATTACCAACATCATTCGATTGTCCTTGGTATGGAATATGGATCACACCAAACTATGCAACCTACCCGTGTCGCTCCGACCCAAAATTCATACCCCCATCTTATCGGTTTCCATCTTATGAATTGCTTGCATGGATGGCCGCCATAGTAGGGCACCATGGCTTCGTCGATGCTGTGATGCTCTTCAAAGAGTGCATGCGCAAAAAAGTACTCTGTAGTAGTACATATTACTACTGGCCTTTTAAAAGAACGGCAATTAAAACTCATTAATATCACAAATAAAATGTAATCTAATAGTAGGTAATATATATTTCTGATAAAACACGTTTCAAATTACGTGTATTTAAAATAAATCAAGTAATTTGTTGTAATTTATTGATAATACATTTAACTTGATTTATCAATGGAAAATAGCAGAAATTCTAAAATTATTTAAAAATATATCACTGTTATAAAACGACACAACACTTTAATTTTCCAATTCCTACAACCGTGAGGTGCCAAATGAATATAAACATTTTTTTCAAAAATGCCCTCATTGTTAATAATAATTTTATTTATGGTGCGTCCTTTTAAAAGTACTATAGTAACAACTGGGTTAATTATATACTACTTTATTACCACATACAAATTAAAAATCCTATTTTTCATGAATACAGAGCTTTTGTTAAAACATAGGTAATAAATAGGTATATGTTCAGACTTTGTTTTGAAATTATAATCGTTCTCCAAATTTGCGCAACTAGCGAAAAATTGAAATAGCCCCGGTAATCTGTGTATTTTTCATCGATAATAAAATTTCCTATAAATTTTCCACAACAAACATGATTGTTCAATCTAATCTACATATTTACACCAAATGCAATCTTGGAAGGCCGTTGTACAAAATATTATCTTCGCGATTTCCTACTTCTATTGAACGTAAATAAATAATTTAGTGAGTAGTTCACAATGTTTTAATTTATCTAGTGAAAGATATGGTTTGGTATAATTCAATGATTTGGTTCTTCCTGATCGGTTCTGATACCTACTTACGGTTTACGGATATTTGTCGATATCCATTTACTTCGTATTGGCAATCCACGTATGATTTATGAATTCACACTGTATATTCATTTCTCGTGTCACAGTAATTTAACCCCATTTTTAATACAGCATGACCGAGTTTATGATTTTTTTTTTGTTGTTGGAATATAGCTAAGTAAACAAAAATCGGTAGGTCGTAGAATCGGTCGTAAGCTATCATTATGCTTCGAACTGATAAAGCAAAACATCATTCAGGCCAGCTACACAATGAAACAATGAAACTAATATACAACAGAACCTACCTCAATATTATTCAAGTGTAGCAGGCTCGTATCGATTATACTCGTAATATCACTATTATATTATGTCGTAGGTTGTTTTAAAACTGTATCAGCAAATATATCCAGTTTTTCGAATACTAGCCCCATCTACCGGCTCCGCATGCGTTGACCTATTATCTATATCTCTATATCAAAATAAAAGATATCCTATGTCAGCCAGGAATAAAATAGCTTTTTTAAATCGGTTCAGTATTTTTGGAGCATATTTAATGCAAACAAATTAACAACAAAATATATAATATTAAGATAGATATTATATGATTCTATAGAGACATTATTTTTTATTTTTATGATGTGTATTGACTGCTTCCGTGGTAATTACAGTGATTAATACTAAAGCATTGTATAAAGGATTAAGAAATAATCTCTGATAACATGGTTGTCGCAAGGAAAATGTATTACGTATTCTTCTTGCAACGCAAATAGGGTAACTGCCCAGAAACATAAAAAATAATAATTGAATTTTACAAGTTGATAAATTTTAAAAAGGATTTAAAATCCTGCTTTAATCTATTTGTATATTGTACTAATTGATCTAAGTGCTTCATAATACTTATCTACTAATTAGGTTAAAGCTTCATATATTTCACTTTACATTAAATAACAAATCAAATAATTTGCATTAATTGACTTACAGTTTTTTTATCAAGTACATACTTCAAAATTTACATGAAGTTATTATTATTGCGTTTATACCAAGAATGTATTTACAGTCTAATCAGTTTCGAGAGTCAAATTAATTATTATCGAACAGCAAGGCGAATTTACTCAATCCTCCAAGATTATACCGATTGCCAATATAACCAACACCATTCGTCCGTTTGATTGTTACGCTAAAGTGTATAAGCGGCTCTCCATAGAGCGAGCAGCCTCGCGATGCAATTGCTGCTCGCTTGCTGTGCATAGCAGCTTAGTCATTAGGTGGGTTTACACAGAGCGAGAAACCTCGCGAAGCAGCTTGGTCATTAGGCAGGTCTGCACAGAGCGAGCAGCCTCGTGAAACAAAATATGCGCGAAGTATGTCGGTCAGTGTGTACGTGGCACGGCCGAGGTGGAGTCATCCTCAAATTCAAATTCAAATTCGTTTATTCAATCAAACTTAACCTAACCTCACTGCAGTTGTCTGCGCGGGAGTTGGATCGTGAGGCTGCGCGCTCTGTGGTACCCCGCTTAATTGATCTTATTGGAATAGGAAACGGATATAGTTGAGAGGAATACAGGTTTATTTATTAATCGTTTCAAAATCGAAATACAGTGATGGGAATGAATATTATTTATCGATAGATTGCGAACATTATTTAAGAGAACATAGTAATCATAATATATATAACATAATTCAAATTAAGTATAATCGGCCGAAATAATATATAGTTGTGTTTTTTTTATTTTATTTTTATAATGTTAAATTCAAGTTAGAAAGCGATTTATTTACCATAATATGTTTTCGATTGATGATAAGAAGAACTCAATTTTTTCGATTCAAAACACTAAATAAATTGATCTCAAAGCAGCTATTATTAACGTTGCTGTCGATAATTTGTATACGAATTCAGCTTTTATTTGAACTTTTTACGACTTTGCCCGCGCTTATTCTGATTAAAAACAAATATATTCATGTCACACTCAAACGTATGTATAAATTATAATATTATTAGGATTAGGAATAAAAGCTAACACCTCATTTAATAATTAATAAATGTCTATGTAACGGATTTAATAGGTATTTTTATAACACTATAGTGACCGTGTTCAGGGAAAATTTTGATCTTGACGGTGGGACAAAATATATAGAAAACAAATTAAGTGAATGTAAAACACGTTTTTAATTGGATATATATCTTTAATTAATTCTAAATGTCGTCTTAATTTCTTAAATATCTCCGCGAAAAACGAACACGTTAAAACATCAAACTATACTTTTTTTGTAAAAGTAATGAACCTTACTAGTTAATAGAATCTTAAAAAAAAAATTAAAAACAAAAAAAAAAATACCCGGGGGAAGTAAAGCTGGGATAAGCTGCTAGTTGCACATAGATTACGCTGGAAAATGCGCTCACTTACACGGTTCATCGACCGCCAGACCGTGACCGTGAAACCTTCCGCCGACTTCTACCTAATTTAACCACCCCTCCCGATTGCTTTTTGATTGCCATGCCATCGGTATTTTTCTGACAAATCGACTATAAAACATTTGTCATGTAGGAGTTTAACAGTTTACTATAGTTAACTCTTTCAAGGTTTACAATTGATTACTCTTTGACCTTATTGTTATAAATTATACACCTTTATACACGCACATTACTTTTATCAACACTGTGTGAAACTTATTAATATACATATGAAACAAAATCGGGTTAATTACACCATTTATAGCTTAATAAAGGTTGGACCGTTTTTTATGTTCGCCGATATGTTTGCTTTTATAATAATTAAAACATTAAAGTCACAAAAAAAAGAAAAAAATTATGTCATGCGGCCGAGTCACCTCATTTTTGAATATATATGGAGCCTACTTTAAATATGTAAACACTACTTGAATATGGTATTTTTTTAAAGAAATTGGCAGTGCCCAAATATGAGCGTGAGCATAATTGAATAATACACCATACAAAAAGCTTTCTTAACACCCAATTTAATAGCTCTAATTACCAATTAGTGTAATATCTCGCAAGCAGTTTAATTGGTCGAATGAAATAATAATTATCATTAAAGTTAATAAGGAAAATACAAAAAAAAAGCTAGTGGTCGCGCGAACGTACTTCGAACAGAGTAAATGTCAGTCAGAAAGTAGATTAAGGTGGTCCAGTGTGTATGTGTGTAGCATGTCACACCTTCAAACGTATGTAATAATATGAACTATACTTGTTCCACTTAAAGGTTGTTAAGTAAATTGTTATAGAATCGCACCTGCGTATACCAAGTACATTTTCTTCGCTCGTGCGACGTGCATGTGCGCCTGAAGGCTCATGTCTAGGATTTATGTACGAGCTTTTTATGATGTAATGACGCTGAGCGTAGTAGGTAGGATAGTAGGATTATTTCAGTTGTATGTTTGGAAAAATAGTTGATATAAATAATTAGTACTTACTGTACATTATTTTTCACAAATATGTGTAAAATATAGTTTATATTAAATAATAATAGATTAGCCTTGTACTACTATCCAAATCCTGAATCTAAAAGATGATGGGGGTTGTTATCATATACGTATCTAAAGTTAAACACTTCATACTTCATACATCACTTGTACAGGTAGAATTTTGAAAAAACAAAATTTCATCTCGTAGAAAATTGTAGAGTACGAAAACTAATAAAACTGTGGAAAAGATGAAACAAACTTTCCCTTTATGAAAAGCAAAATACATTAGGTATGTTCAATGTTCATATTTGCGTTCCAGATCAAACGTGAATGTCTGTGTATGTCTGGTGTCTGTCATAATAAAGCAAATTTCATTTTAGAAGTAGTTTAAACTTTAAACATAATAAAAAGGTTCAAGTTCACTCACAAAAGGGTCCTGGGAAACGAATCTATTTACACGCAAACACGTGGCAAAGGAAGCATTTCATTTGCATATCCTGTAAAACCTATATTTCTGTGTAAATCCTTGCACGTGCCAGACTATATTTACGTTTTAAAGGTGATAAATACGGTATTATATTTCTAGCATAATAATAATGTATGCACCTTTTTATATAAGCGTAATATATATCTGACGAGCTTGTTAGTTGTTTTTATTGTGTAATATGTCTATAAATACTATCTACTTAGCAGAATAAACTATTAATTTTAAGGCTTGCCACATGCCATATCACAAATATATAAAATAGCATCTATGGTGTGCCCTACGCAACTGTAGGAAATGCTTTCTTAAAAGCTTTCGGTTTATTTCGTTCGATTAGTACCTGTGTTAAGAATTGATGCGCTTTTCAACGCACTGTTCCATCCTTATGTATAAAAATTCATACCTCGTTGTAACAAAATGCATGAGAGAAAATCTGTTTATCGCAGCATTCATTGTTTTCACAGCATTCTGTCGGCTGGACAAATTTAAACCGATCCGTCTGCTACCATTTTATATCACGAACGTAAACACTATCGCAAAATATCCAAATCAAATTAAAGTAAAACCCGGCCTCGCTTCGTCAATTTTGCATTCGTGTGTGTGAACCCACACACGCGCACTTAAACGCATTAATGATTCACGTGACGCCACGCTGTCTGTCTTGAGTTCTCTATTAAATGATCTAATTATGTGTTTAACAGAGGAGCTAAAATTATATAAGTAAACAGGTTATATTTCAAACGAAACAATGGGTGAGCGTGTAGTTGCATTTGTCGGTTGCATCTTTTATCAGCGAGTTACGAAAGGACTATGGTAATTAGTTTGAGTCGTTAAATATGTATACATATATCTAATCAGAGGCGGCTCGTGACAAAATTTTATGGGTGTTCACTTGAAATAAAACACTGAAAATACATGGTGTAAAGCAGTACAATTTAATTAAAAAATTACTTATAAAGGAAATGCATACGTCTTTCTTTTTGGTGTGCAAAAATATCTATAACTTGACACAATCTATTAGGTACCTTACCTTCGTAAAATATGTCTGTTTTCATCGACACGGTCATTGAACTCGCGTATTGACGTTCAGGCCGTGGCGGTCCCTTAGCTTTCAATTCAAGCCGAATTTGTAACGTTTTAACTCACTTTTTAATGAACGCCACATTATAATTGTCCATTTTAACACTCACAAGTAATACTGATAAGTGATAACTACAGGCTATTTCAACAGTCAACACGTATCTTATGATTTTAATTAGAAAATTCCCGAATATACATTCGCGCGCGTGCAGTCAAGTTGACTAGTGTTTGTTTATATAGGAGTGGCAACGTCGCGCGCAATCGCTGTCTTGTGTACGGGTGCCCGGGCGCGCGGTAAAAACGAACCGGCAACGTTTGCGGGAGCGCCGCTCCGAATTTTGCTATTTTTTCATAGAAAATCTTCTGTTTCACGCGCAGGGCTCTGACAAACTATCTCTTTCACTCCTATTGGATTTCGTATTAGGAAATGTACTAAATATTTTTTCATTGGAGCGCAATCGTGAGCGCTCCGCTACGCGCGTTATACATATAATACAGTATTAAACCTACAGGTTATACATTATACTCTTTGCCTACAGGTGTATGGGATGATGGAATGATGGATATATTCATTGGTATTGCCAGTAGTTTTTTACGATTACGATTGATTTTAAATAGTAATTATTAATATTAATAATGAAATTAAGGAGTATGATTTTATTATAATTATTTATGGGAGTTCACTGCACCAGCGCTCCTTAGGGCGAGCCGCCTCTGTATCTAATATGTACATATGCATTTTATACGGCAATAATAATTCCTTGCAAGTCGTTGTTTAATCGCGTATTGTTCTAACTTTTTGTTTAAGCTACTTTCAGAAATGCAGCTTAGGTAGTCGTAATGCATTTTCATGCTATAATTTTTCTCTTTGGACAAATCTTCCTTAAACTACATAAAACGTATTTAATATTTATGTTATGTCTGTTATAAAGTTGAAAATATATTCACGTAATCGGAAACGACTAGATGAGATGGTCTCTACTATTTTGTTATTTGCTATTCGATTGAGCGACAGAATCTGTGCTATTTCACACATGTTTATATTTAATGGGTGCTGGATTAAAAGTGAAATATTTTGTGCAAGGATTTTATTTGGAATCAACACCTGGATAAGTTTTGATGATAATTTAATATAAGTTGTACCGAAATATATCAAAATAAACCATTATACAAAATAACCTTTTTTTGAGTCTCGTTAATAAAAAGAGATATTTCGAATAAAATTCTTTCAACCTTTATAATACAGAATCATACCGGTAATAACGACAAAGCCTATCTCAGCAACAAAAATTCTGTAAAATTTTTGGTCGAAAAAGTTTCGCATGAATTTTATTGCATATTGCACGTACCTTGTTAAACTAGTAGAATACAGTCGCTTTTGCAGTCGCAACTCGCAATCAATACATTTAAGCATAATCTTCAAAGGGAAGGCTATTTAAGCGAAATGATTTAAACAGAATGCAATATGAAACATTGGGAGCATGAAATGCTTTTTGTGATGACACCATCGTATTCATAGTAGGATTAATGAATGAATGTTCCTGGCATGGCTTTGAAAATACAATATAGGAAGGTATGGAAGAATTGCGAGTGCGTTGCATGGATATTGGATTCTGTCAAGCAATAATTTCGCAGCGGTTTGAAGTTGAAACGTAGTTTAAACGGACACTAGATGAGATACATATTTAGGGTTAGTTGATACTTTATGCAGACTATATTGTATAGGTTTATACATTTTGTGTAGGTATAAAAAAGATCATGATTAGATTAAGATTTGAAAATTATAAGATTTAGTGCAATTTTTCTATATAAATTGAAATATAACAAACTTGGTTCTATACTACCGAGAGTGGTACATGGTTTAAATACATCGCAATTATGCTAGGCACCAAAGACGATTGAAGCGAGGAAGGGGACTCGAGAAGTCATATCACAGCCACAGCCCCTCACAAAAGGTTCAGCCTAAAAAAGGTTTTAGGAAAATCCAAAACAAAAAGGATTTGTCATAATTGCTGGCATGGATTTTACGCAAATAAAAAATAAGTCACAGCTAGACATGAGCAGGGTATGAAATGAGATTTTCTCAATTTAAAAACCTGAGTATGAATGTTGGTATAAGCGTATACCTTCATTTATATCCATCCCGTTTGATGTTGACAACATATTCGCAACGACTTATTAGATCGTTGTTGGTAGCCTACATGTATTTGTGTGGAGGAAGCTGCATAACAAAATTAAGAGCCAGCTACAAGAGGAACTGAAGCTGACCTCCTCGATGTAGTTCACTAGTTAAATGGTCCACAGGTTGGCTTATTCACATGTTATCGGAAAATTTTGTACGGAATCGAAGTTTCCTATCGGTTAATACAGTCGTACTCGAAATTAAACCTGACCATCTATAGAGAATTATAAGTAAAGATAAATGAAAATAAAAAAGATACCTATTGGCTTCAACAATTAGGTTAGCAAGATTATAGATTCTTATTCTCATTAAAATATCTGGATTAAAACATCCCGTTAACTCTAAGTTTTATTTATAAGTAAGAAGTTGTAGCCCGTGGCAATCGCGTAATACGCATAAGTAACCTATATATTTTCTTGATTCTCTTTTGAACTTAATATTAATTATGTAATACCTGAGCATAGTAATACTCGTTGATCCGTAGCATCGTCAAGGTAGAGAAAACAAACAATGCTATAAAGAAATAACAAAGATATAATTATAACTTTGTATTAATAATTTAATTAAACGAAACAACTGTAAAGCAAATATTTAAAATTTCCATGTAGTTCATAATGAGATTGTTTTGTTAAGGCTTTTGGGTAAGAAAGTTAAATTCCCGCTGTCAAGGCGATGGGACTAAAGTGCATTCGTTGAACGTTGTGTCGACCGGAGCCGCCGGAGGAGCGGGGACTTGCAACGAACCCCGCGAGGTTTATTAATATCCCTCTTGAGATTGTGTTTCATAAAACTGATTTTGTAACTATTTTAATTTTAACTCGAAGTTTTCGGAGTTGGGTAAGAATTAATGCGCTCGTGCGTGCGTTTGATGGTAGATTTGGCGATAGATTGGACACATTGTTTAATTTTATCAAATTCGTTTTGGCGGTCAATTATCAAGTACCTATAATAAAAACATAACACGCATAAAATCATATCAAGTAAATTAATGCAGAATGATAATAGATAATAGATTAAATAAGTACCTTTACATTACACTAGTACTAATCCAAGTTTAATATTTTTAGGAATAAATTTAATCGATAAACTTTAACAATTTAAATAGATACTGCTTTCCGAATCGGTGGTAAATGTTAAAAATATGTACCTAATGACGTTTCAAAAGTGCTTCTAGAAGAAGTCTAATTGAATAAATAAATGTTTGAGTTTGTTTGAGTTTAAATAAAAGAGACAATGCAAAACCAAACTTATTAAATACTAAAATAAAACGCACAATACAAACCATTAATACAAAAATTTCCACACATTTACGATGCCTACACCCTACATCCTACACCATGGTGCTCCGAGGTCACAAAATTGGTACACCGTAGTTAAAGTCCCCGCATGGGATAGCTCAGGGCAGCGATACGGCAGTGTGTCGGTGACAGCGCGGTGCGGTGCCTCGGGGACCACGATACAATACAACAGGTAGGCTCTCAAAACCTACACTTTCAATGTATATGCTCTAAGTGTGGAGTGTGAAGTGACGAGAGATTTCTTTTTATTAAAAAAAATATTGTGAAATTTTGAATTTATTGATTATTTCTGCGAGACAAAGCAAAGGATTAAAAAAAATCGTAAGACATTATTTATGTTTATATCATATTTTTAAATAAATTTATATTTAATAAAATTTAATACCTACAAACTAAGCCTACAAATATTAAATTTTAATATTCGACAAAAATATTTGGTGTTTAATATTAAACAATTTGAATAAAGTTTAACATAATATTATTAAATAATATTTAAATTAATTGTTAAACTTTTTAACACTATTAATTTATTAACATCCGGAAATAATACACAAATATTCGAGGTATTTTATAATAGAAAAAAAAGAACACGAAGTCACTCTTTAAAAGAAAATTGAAATTCCTATATTGCTCTAGATGTCAATGAGGCTATTTTCCATGTTTGAAAATACTTCCTTTGTCTTCTATATCAATTTATGCTTTAAAATGTAACTCTATAATATCCATACAACACTAATAATATAGTTAGAGAAACTAATAAAAATTAATTTAATTATAGTCAAGAACAGTTTAAATATAATTACGTAAGATACGGAACCGTCTTAGCAAACATCAGACTCACACTTGGCTGATTTTGTGTGCTCAGTACAAAGTTGTTCGCACATACTCTGAAACAATAGAACTTCCATTTTATTAAGCTCGTAGTCAACTTTTTTTTTCATAAACTTGATGCAGTTTGTGTCTATTAATAGATTTCTAATGAATATATCTTATACCAGGTTTCAAATACAAGAGTAATTGAAACTGTTTCAATAATAAAGATCGTTAATTTGGCCCTTACAATTTTTCAAAGTAAATATTATCAGTTAAAAATAGCAAAATCAAAACTTATATGCTAAATTTAATCATCTTTTCATAATATAACACTTAGTTTATTATAGTAAAAACATCTGAATGTTACACGACACGACACGACACGACACTCTACGATACGACACGACACATCACGACACGACAAACAATAGAACATGTTGCGCGCAACAAGTCGTATCGTACTATTACCCGAGACTATAAAAATAACGATAATAATAGCGCTAGAACATCGTATAATACCAATATAAATACACAAATAAAAAAATTATCAAATTATTCTCGTATTATATCTACGATTAATAACAAATTAGATTAATTGATTTTCCAAGTGGAAACTACGATCTATTTGAGATATTAAATATCACTCCAACATATCACACTATTATTTAAAGTGAATTACTTAATCGCTGGATAATTAACTCTTAACTCTAGTGTGTTTCTATCATAAGTCAAATAACCTCAAAATTGATAAAATCAGATACTAACCACCAGTAATAGAATCTTTATAAAAATCAATATTAAAAAAAAATACTATAAAACATCGGTTTAAATAGAAACAAAATATAATATCAAATCAAGCTCACTTATTATTAGACTATTTTTGAATTTAATCCGCTCTAAGCAATTAATTATAATTTAATAATATAATCAAACGAAAAGAATCAAATAATATCTACCCACACGACTTCCGTCTTAAAGTATCAAAGAAATAAATGAAAAAATCTGAGTTCAGAAAAGATGAATCGCGAAACCTCGGAATCGAAAATGTTACTGTTACACTCTTTTAAACTGTTATTATTACTGTGACGGGGTGGCAATATATGGAACAGTGTATTAACGAGTAATTATTAAAATACAGAAACCCCTTTTTACATGTAAACAACTTTCAAAATCGTGAAATTTCCTTTTGATAGAGGAATTTATTGTGAAAAAATGTTATAGCGCCTAAAAGCCTCTATTTAATTTTTAATATTCAATGTCCATAGCACCTTTGTTTGGTTTCTAAGTAATACTCGTATAAAGGCAATTCATGTTAAAATCCATCAATCCGTTTACGTATGCAACAAGGCAATCCCAAAGGGCAATCCCAACAAATTTACAATACAATACGATATAGTTCACTCACGAAACAAAACACCTTCACACCCTACCACACAAACAAACATACATAACATGCCGAGTGCAGACGGGCTCATAATGGTTGGGCGAATTTCGACACCAGTCAATCGCAGATCTCAAATATAGTAGATGTAACGTAATCATAATTGCGACTTCTCATTTACTTATATAGCATCTAATTTACCGTCTTATTTTGGGAATCTATCGGTTTAAAGCGGTGAAAAACGCAATAACGTTTTTGGTTGCTCGATACGTTTATGTAAACATAAAAACAACATCTCCACGTAAACATGATTGCAATTTCAGGGAATACATATAAATTTTCACCGTCTACACGTATGGCATCACATTCAATTCATATTGCAATGCAATTCCGGAGTTAACTTCGTATCGGAGTGACTGGGTAATGTGTAAAATTTAGTTACAACTCTCTGCAAACATCAATGCATATGCCATATGGATATAGTTGTGTATCGTTTAATATTTGCCTACTTTGTACAAAATTGTGCGATTGATATACATATAATGACGTCACATATATGTATGTACATTGGACGTATATTAAAGTGAACTGAACAGCATTTCGTGTCGAGCTCAATATTTGCTATTTTCCATAGATTGCAATTCCAAATACCTACAGGGTTACTCTGGGTTGTTGGGCTATTTGGGTTACTGGGTTACTGCCGTTACTAGAGATTACAATTAAATTGATAAAAATAAAAACAAAGGACCCTGGTGCGGTAGTTACCTTCTATGATTCGACTTGTTGCGTCAGGGAAGGAAAGTCAAGGTTCAATCCCGAAAATTTTAAAAATATTGCAGAGGTTTTTTCAGCGACTGTTTCTTCAATATTCTATGTATATTGTATTGTATTTTGCATAAGAAACGTTTGCATAAGAAACGTTTAATTATAGTTTTAAGCGTCTCTCACTATAAGGCAAGATTTATTTAGTCCGTCGGCTTTGTGCAAATTTTCGAGGCTTTTCCGGGGTAAACAATTGTTAATCGAAAAGGTTTAGTTAAAAAAAGAAGCCGTATTCGCGTTTGTTTTTCTTTCAAAGATAAAAATATTATATTTTTATAGAAATGTGTAGAATAAACAAGAGCGTCCTGATGAATTGTTTGTAATTATTTCCGTTCAATCGTAGTAGAATGTAGTATTACACACGCCAATTAGCGACTAGATACAGGACCCGTACCGGTTTGACCTGCGTTTAATTGAAATACAATAGATTGTTTGTAGCAAATAATAAACCTTTTAAATATCGGAAAATGCAATCGCTGAAGAAAAAACAATTCACCAAAATATATCTAACAAACCTATCCAAACTAAAAATGTATGTTATTCTTTGATCTATTTCATTAAATTGTTTTATGAAGCAAATATTTTATAAACCAAAAATGTTACGTATAAAAACGGGCTGGAACTAAACTAGACACCTGTTGATACCAGATTTAAACTCTACATCATAAAGGCGGACTATTCAAATATATTTTAAATCTACAATTTATTTTGGCACAATCGCGTTCAATCATTGATTATGATAATGGATGTTTACATATCATGTGGAAAGCCTCTGAACACAATATCAATATTTTATACCTATAACTAACTGGAATATCGAATGTTTTCTCAATACTTTGCGGTTTTATCATGGTTCATTTGTAGGTGATTATCGTTGAATTGAAATGCGAATAAATTGACATTTATCTTGCATTGTAAAATAATTGTTCGGGGAAGATCATAATTTTATTTTACATTAAACATAAGCACCATTGAACGTTCTCATACTTTATTATGTACACTAGATATTAGATATGTATACATACTAGCTCAGTCGCTCAGTTTCACCCACGGGAAGTATTTCTATAGCTCATGAGTTATTCTGGTATATAAGCTACATCACTGCCAAGTATTATCAAAATTCATTCAGTGCAATTTTTAATTGATACCAATTAATGTTAGTTTTTCACACGTCCCCTAGATTCGTTTTTAAACTGATATATTTAACGTTGTAAAATGTACGTGAATAAGCTAATTGTATTTGATAAAATGAAATACAATGCAATTAATGAAAATTAACCTTTACTATGTTATTTCTAGAGCTTTAACGATTCAATAAATTATGTATCCAGATATTTTTATGCATGGTACATAAAACATACATGAATGTAAAGTTTTTCTATTTTGGGGACTTTTCAAAGCTCATTAACTACTTAAAAGCAACTACAGACAGCTTTTATAGTAAAATCACTACATAGTATAAAACAAAGTCGCTTTCTCTGTCCCTGTATCCCTAGGTATGCTTAAATCTTCAAAACTACGGAACGGATTTTGATGCGTTTTTTTTAATAGATAGAGTAGTTCTTAAGGAAGGTTTTTAGACCGGAAAGCTAGAATACCTATTTTATATGTATATGTTTGAGTTTGAGTTGCCGCCCAGGCGTTCACCTTTAGAGGTATATGAGTGATTTTCGCCCATCCTACAGCACGTTCGGTTCTATTGTCCAGTATAGTTCAATATATGGTCCATTGAATGGACATAGCCCTGTGAAACTACGTGTTACATATGTGTATTGATGTGACGATGTCGGCGGAACGTCACAAATTTGATGTTACCATCAATGTATGTATTGAGTGTAATCTATTGTTGAGTAATTATAAACGGGAAAGATTGTGAAGATGCATGTAGGCTTGATACTCTTCAAGGCGAATAAGAATGATCAGATTTTGATGATACTCGTCAGTGTTGTAGCTTATGTATCATAATAACACATGAGCTAAAGAAATAGTTGCTTCCCCTGCAGGACGCAGGTTCGTATGCGGGTGCAACCACACGGCACATCTAGTAAAGTTACCTATAACATATAAGTCCACTAGCATCGTAGGATTTCAAGTTTCTCTCATAAAATAAATATAAAGAAAAGAAGCAGGAAGTTCCAAGTTATTTTAATGCAGAATCAGGAATAAATCTTTAATGGTATAAAATATTCAAATAACTGGTCGTCTCATGAAAACTAGGTCAGAGATCGACTGTAGGTATAACTGCGAAAATAAACATACTTTATCTTGATTTTAGCATAAATCATATTAATAAATGTTTACTTTCACAGCATTAAAATAAAACAAAAATGCGTCCGTTATTCTGTTAAAAACTTTAACACACAAAATCGTTAATGTTTAATTTGCATCCTACCTACTAATTTTATGTATTTCTTCATTTACAAAATATAATGTACGGGCTTTGGACATTTTATATAAATTCAAGATAATACATTTTTTCTATGAACCAGTTAAAAAAAACACGATAGAAAGAATAACTCTCTAATCCCAGTAGGTAATTACTAATACTTTTAAAGGATTGTAAATTAATAAAAATACCGTCATCTCGCTTCGGATCAAACCACAACCACCAAGTATACATTGTAATCAATTTCCATCGAATTATAACCACAGAAGCAGTCCACTTCACAGATAATATCCGTTTTCATAGCTATGTTCTAAGTAATATTCTAATATATCTGTGTATATTGTTTGTTTACTGTATATCATCGTTCGTCGTGGTCGGTTCATCTCTACATTATCTTACGATGTCTAAGTAGTCGTACGCAACCGTGTTAACGATAAACACCTAAATGTACACATTATCTAAAGATTTACTGACTTGAATAATTCTATTTATAATTAACTATGTGTTTAGTTATCGGGATCAAGTAAAAAGGAACTCAACTATTATTCATTTCTCTTAAAAGTAGAAACTTTTCGCGGCATACTAGTGTAATACTAAATTCTAAATGCGTGCTTTGTGATGTTTAATAAAAACTATCAAAGTTAGTTAACTAGTGTGTGTTAGTTTGTACGTAGCGTAAAGTTTACTAGCTGTCTATCATAGTCCAAGTATATTAATTTTAGTAACTGTTATTGCCTGTTTATTCGTACAGTTCATAGAATTTTATTCTTTTTATTTCCCTTTACGTACCTGGTATTTACTATAATGCGTACCGGCTTAACTTTTTCATATGTCAACGACGCAATTTACAAGATTAATATTTCGCCTGAAACGAAAAATGGTTTTGCACTCTCCCAATATGACTCGTATTGAAATTGTCGAGATGTATGGAATAGTTGGAAATTCGCTGAATTTCTCAGCTTGTAAATTTTCTAGTAAGCCTTTGCACTATTTAATTATCGCTGTCAGAGACTACGGGTGACAAATCAACTTCGAGCTATGCTGCGCTGTACTGCGCTGTGCTGTGCTGTGTTTCTTAAGCTACGTTTTTTTAACAATTAAACGATGCTGCGCTGTACTGCGCTGTGCTGTGCTGTATTTCTTAAGCTACGTTTTTTAACAATCTAGCTCAGTATAAACTCGTTCGTTCTTGTTTCTTTGTGCGCGCATACGCAAGTGCGAGCGAGATGGGAGTACGAGAGTGAGAGAGACGTCTGAAGGCGATGGAGGGGCACGCAGCGTGCTCCAAACCTAGCATAGCTCGACACAGCGCAGCATGGCAGAGCTCCATAAAAACATAGCACAGTTCGGCACAGCGCGGCTCAGCACGGCGGGTAGCGCGCCTCGCTCGAGACTGCTGCGTTTTTAAACAGAGCGTAGCCTCACACAGCGCAGCACAGCATGGTTTGTTTGTATCCTCATTAAAATATTAAACGAGCGAGTTGACCAAACACAGCACAGCGCAGTACAGCGCAGCATAGCTCGATGTTGATTTGTCACCCTACAAGTGCCGTTGTTATAATATTTTCACACCATATTCATTTAGTGATTAGCGCTTAGCGCTATGAAGTGATTTATATTTTATCTCTCATTATAGCTTATGTATAATAAGGTAGCATGTAGCATATAAAAAAATAGGTAGGTATATAGGTACCTACTATGGATTTGTTTGAAGTGTGTTCCAGTGTTAGACTACAAGCCCGCATAGGAAAAAAATATGGGTCAAATGAACCACCAGGGGACATATCTAGAACGATAGAAGAGCATAAAATAATAAGATTCATCACTATGCCGTCACTTGTAAGCTGTCCAACTGAGTGCAGATGAGAATTGAAAAGTACAGGTAGACTCGGTAAATTTTGGTCATATATTTTTGTACGGCATTCTTAACCATCG
>CAJQZM010031146.1:0-32271 GCA_907164665.1 Colias nastes | reverse complement strand
GCTAGCAACGTTTGAAAAAAAAAGCATTTTAGTATAGTTGGGTTTTTGATATACTGTTTCTCTTGCTATTTCGGTTAGAGTCCGGGCTGTCTGGCTGGCGGTAGTGGTTGCGTTTATTAGTGCGCATCTTATCTGCACAGGAAAATATCCTTAAATTTATACCTAGTCATTTTTAACGCGTAATTTTTAATCTTTTGCCTTTAGATAGATCCATCAGACATAATTTAGCTCGTACGCCTACCCGCTAGCTTGGTCAATACCAAGCTAGCGGGTAGGCGTACGATGGTAGCACATACTAACACTATCCAATCGTCCACATTTCATCCGTCAGAAAATAGATGCGGTCTGGCGGCCCCGGGATCTTGATCTATAAAATTATCGTTATACACAAGTGAACCAGCCGATGCGATGCGCTGCTGTCGCTTTATATCTCTCTTGCACTGTAAACTGTCTCTCTCCAACCACAAGCATCATACCGCAATACGTTTCATTACTTTTTTATTTAGGTATATTTAATACTTAACAATCTAATTAGCGTCTGGCTAATTAATTTTAGATTATGTTATGTTTAAAGAACATAATATGAAAATTACAGACATTCTAAAATCATTTGAATTTTTTATTAAAACGAAATAAAAAATTGCGTATGGCACCTATTTTACAACTACAAAAACGTCTTGCAATAAAAAATTTATGTCTGATGGATCTATCTTAAGGCAAAAGATTAAAAATTACGCGTTAAAAAACGACTTTAAAGTTAAAGATATTATCCTGTGCAGATAAGATGCGCACTAATAAACGCAACCACTACCGCCAGCCAGACAGCCCGGACACTAACGCAAAGAGCAAGAGAGACAGTATATAAAAAAACCACCTGTTCTAAAATCATTTCTCGAGGACGTTGCTACCTCCTATACTATAAATTATGTTATAAAGTTATAACAAAAAAGAAACAGGATTAAAAAACTGTCAAAATCGCCCCTAAACTTAAATACACAGATTTATCACGACAAATACAGTCCTATACATATTTCTTTTACAAAAAAACTACTCACCCTATAAACACAATTCTTGCTGCTATGTTCGTGCACCCGGATATGTCTATCCAGGCTGGTACTGATCACCATTTTGTCACAAACAGCTATACTAGTTATAGCCCCGGCTGCGCCCTTGTAGCCTTTATCGAGACGCGTGTGACGGAAATCCACTTGGTGAAGTTGGCCACGGCCGAAACCTACTAGGACTTGCCTGAAAATCGAAATAATAATATATAAATAATTATATTTTGATATTATATCGATACAATAAAAATGATTCGCCAAATACATAATATGTTGATAATCGTAAAACTCGATTTTTTAATGTTACGAGACAAAACACGAAAAAGGGGCAATAAGGCAGAAAAACGTCTACTATAGCAGCTAGTTAATAATAGGGACTATTTATTTATTATCTAATACTAATATTATTATGGAAGCTCAAGATGATTGCAGAGGACATAAAATAGTTTTAAACTTCGATTGAAAGTCTGGCTAATAGATAGTAGGCTACTAGGTAAGTGTATTAACTATTGTTTTCAAATACAAATTTGTAAATTCAGCAAAATGTTAGCAAATCAATTTGTGATTTGTGTTGGATAGTTAAATTATAACAGATATAATATTTGTGTTACCACAATTCACACAATATGCGTGATTAATAATTTTTATGTTTAATTTACCAACCTCTCGTCAAAACCGTTAGCTATGCATGTAGCGGCCATGCCTTTTGTATCCACATTGCATATCGGCCTGCGTTGTACCCGCGTGTCGTATAACCTGAAATATGGAGAATATATTTATACTATACTAGCTTACCGCCCGCGGCTTCGCCCGCTTTGTCTAAAACCTAATAAATTATATACTAAAACCTTCCTCTTGAATCACTCTATCTATTAAAAAAAACCGCATCAAAATCCGTTGCGTAGTTTTAAAGATTTAAGCATACAAAGGGACATAGGGACAGAGAAAGCGACTTTGTTTTATACTATGTAGTGATGTACTTGACCGCCTCCTTGGTACAGTGGTTGACGCGTGAGCGTAGCACCGAGGGGTCCTGGGTTCGATTCCCGGTGGAGACGAAGAAAAAAAAAATGTCTCGGTCTGGTAGGACACAGAAGGCTGATCCTTGTCCATAAAGAAAATCGATCAGTGAAACAGATGTATAATGCATCTGCCCCTTACCCCACTAGGGGACATGGGACTTCACTTATATGTACTTGTATTATGTATCTGACGATTTAAGCATGATTCTACACTGTTCTAGAGCCGGGATATAAATGACAAAAATAACCATACAAATTTCAAGGCTGTGCCCCGTCCGAGCCACGTTCAGGAATGAATTGCTTCATACAATAATGTTTAATAGCGCCCCGGACTAGGCCTTGGTCGTTTATTTGAATAAGCCTACTTAGGAAGTTGTGGTTATTACTACATAGTATAAAACAAAGTCGCTTTCTCTGTCCCTATGTCCCTTTGTATGCTTAAATATTTAAAACTACGCAACGGATTTTGATGCGGTTTTTTTAATAGATAGAGTGATTCAAGAGGAAGGTTTTAGTGTATAATTTATTAGGTTTTAAACAAAGCGGGCGAAGCCGCGGGCGGTAAGCTAGTAGTAATATATTTTTCTAATTTATAAAATTCTTGTGTTAGTTGCCATACTTATCCAAAAGGATGTGACCAATTTTAACAGTCCTTATTTTATTTTAGTGGTTGATGTTTTTTCGTGGAAGCGTTGACACGTGCTTTTGGTGATATCATTCTTTTTTTCCAAATTTATTGCTTTTTTTACGTTCTTTCAAGCTAAGATTTTATTTTATTTGTGGTGACGGTGTTTGTGTTTTGTGTTAGTGGTAAGTAATTCAATATGAATAATCATCCGGATCCTCCGGACCCCCCTGATCCTCCATACAGTCCTACAGTAGTTGAAGTTAGTAGAATCCCTCAGAAGCGTCATTTAGCATCTGAAGATGCTTCAATCGTAGCTAAATCAAAGAAAACATCTATCGATAATAACCCTAATGCTGCCTCCGTTCAAACTATGTACACGCATCCTTCACTTAATGAAAAGGAAAGGCGATACTCAGAATTAGATAATGGCCCCTTTATTGTCCATATATCGAAAGTAGAAACAGAACCCTCCGCTGGAACCATCCTGCGCCCGATTAAAGTTGGCCAACTTCTGGTCAACAATGGCATTAAAAATATTATTAGTGATGGAATCAAGAGAATCGGACGAAACCGCATTTCTGTAGAGTTCTCAAATGCAATTGATGCTAATCAGTTTTGTATCAATCCTATATTGGAACAAAACGATCTAGTCTGCACCATCCCAACTTACAACTTTTCTCGGATGGGAATTGTAAAAAAGGTTCCTACTGATTTTTCCATGCAGGAGTTTGTAGATGCCGTTGAGATTCCGAGGGGTTATGGCATCATACTGAAAGCTCGCCGTCTAAACAGAAAAATTAGAACAGATGAATCCACTGAATACACCCCAACTACTACAGTTGTTATAACCATCCAAGGTCAAAGATTACCTGAACGGATTTTTTTATATAAGAACTCTTTACCGGTTGAGATCTACCGCCTGCCCTCTATTCAATGTTTGAAATGTTGTAGGTTCGGTCATGTTCAGACACAATGCAGATCAAACCCACGTTGCTACCGTTGTGCAAAAGATCACAATGGTGAATCCTGCAATGTTTCTGAGTGCTCTGCCTCCTGTATTAGCTGTTCCGGTTCACATTTTGCAACAGACTCAAACTGCCCGGAACACACTCGGCAAAGAAACATTAAGTATATAATGTCAGAGGAGAATATCTCCTATCAAGAAGCTTCCCTCCGTTTCCCTGCTTCCCAAAAATCTTTTGCCGAGGTTACTCGTCAGGTTCCCTCTTCCCCACACACATCCCTCTCCAATCCAATCCCTTCTACAAGTACTTCCACCTCATACAAAAAAACTGTTTTCCGTTCTCCACGCCCTAGAGCCCCTTTAGGTAAATCATATGACAGAGCTGCCCATCAAGACATCATTCAAGCCCCTTCTTTAGACTCCCAGAATGGCTGCGCCCTTTCTGGTAATACTCCTTCATTCAGAAAGCCCCGTGAAAGCAATGTCCTAGTTTCTTGCATTTCTTTCTTTTATGACATAATTAAAACCTGCAACGAAGCAGACTTACCGTCCGACGTGAAGGAAATCCTTTTCAAAATCATTAACATATTAAAATCTAATAATGGCTCCGAGGACCATTATACAATGGAACTGTAGGAGCATCCGGAATAAGAAACATGAAATCATATATTTTATAAATAAATATAAACCAATTTTATTAGCCATATCCGAGACTTGGTTAGTTCCCAAGTCTCATTTTAACATTCCTAACTATGTTTGCTTACGCGATGACAGAGCAGATGGGTATGCTGGAGCTGCTCTGCTCATTAATCGTTCAATCCCCTTCACTCTTCTCCCTATCCCTAACCATAGTCCAAGCATCAACGCTGTTGCTGCAAAAGTTTTAAATTTCACCATTGTTTCCTTTTACATTTCCGACCCCAACTCTTCACTAATTCCTGACATCTATTATATCCTATCCTCTCTCCCCAGTCCTATTTTTGTCCTTGGGGATTTTAATGCGCATCACATTTCTTGGGGCTCTCATAAAACAGACTCATTTTCCCTCTCATTGTTAGATTTGTTTGACGATTTGAATCTGTGCACTTTAAATTCAGGCTCCCCTACTCATCTTGTCCTTCCCAACCAGAATCCAAACAGTGCCGTAGATTTGTCTCTTTCTTCTCCGTCCCTTTCTTTACTCTGTTCATGGAATACTTTACCTAACACTCATGGTAGTGACCACTTCCCCATCCTTATCTCCTTTGAACACGATGTTCCTTCCTCTCCTCAATCTCCCCTCCTAAAATATAGAACCACTAAAGCAAACTGGTCGGATTATTCTGATTCGTTGGAATTTCAACTTAATTCCCTACCTTCTCCTTCCCTATATAATCCCCTTCCTATCTATTCCATGTTTGTATCCTGTATCATATCTTCTGCCAATAATCATATTCCAATCAAAAATCCATCCACTTATAAACCCTCAACTCCCTGGTGGGACTCTGAATGTACTGCAATCATCCGTGAGAGATCAGAGGCTGAGAAATTGTATATTGAACAGATGACTATGCAAAACTTTCTTAATTTCAAACAAATTTCGGCCAAAGCTAAAAAATTATTGGTATCCAAGAAACGTTCAGGATGGCTTAACTTCTGTGAATCCCTGTCCCCTAAAACTCCTCCCTCCCTGGTCTGGAAACAGATTAAAAGATTTAGAAGCTCCCGTTCCCAAAATAATATCACTTCTTCTAACTGTTCTCTCTGGTTAGAGGACTTCATTAATAAATTAGCCCCCCCTGTTGTCCCTTCCCTTGAAAATCTCCCTGCTGCCCCCTCCTACCTACCCCATACAAACTCTCTGGACGCTCCTTTTACAATTGATGAGCTCTCCTGTGCCCTTGAAGGCCTGAATGATTCTTCCCCTGGCATAGATGGGATCCCATATTCTTTTATATCCCAGTCCTCTCCTAAAACTAAATTATTCTTTCTTGATTTAATTAACTCCTTTCTTGCTTCTGGATCAGTCCCAGAATCATGGAAGTCCCAAATAATAATCCCAGTCTTAAAACCTAACAAAAATCCTTCAGATAGCAACTCCTATCGACCCATTGCATTATCCTCCTGCTTATCCAAAATTACAGAAATTTTAATTAAAAATAGATTAGAGTGGTTTGTTGAGAATAATAATATTTTACCCCCTTCTCAATTTGGCTTCCGCAAAGGCTATAGCACTTTGGATAGCATTGCTATACTCACAACGGACATTCAAATAGCTTTTAAAAAGAAACATTTTCTTGCCGGAGTCTTCCTAGACATTGAATCTGCCTATGATAATGTCATGCTTCCGGTGCTCAGGCAAAAATTGCTTCAGCTGAGCATCCCTGTGAGGCTGGTACGGTTCATTTGTAACCTATTTATGGGCAGATCAATTTGTGTCAGGTCAGATAACTCCTTGTCTCCCCCTAGACTTGTCTGGAGGGGCCTCCCGCAAGGTTCTGTTTTAAGCCCTATGTTATACAGTTTATACACTCATGACTTAGAATTAGCAGTTAACAGTTATTGCCAAATTCTCCAATATGCTGACGACATTGCTCTCTATATTTGTTCTGACTCTACCTCCGAAATTGAGACTAATTTTAACAATGCTTTTTATTTTTTACATGAGTGGTTATTGCAGCATGGTTTATCTCTTTCAGTTTCTAAAAGTTCAGCCATTGTTTTTACCCGTAAAAGAATGATTCCCAACCTTTCTCTTGTTTATGGCAATCAAAATTTCCCTATTAAAGACAATGTTAAATTTTTAGGTGTTTATTTGGACTCTAGAATGACTGGCATAACTCACGCTAATTATATAGCACAAAAATGCGAGAAAGGAGTTAACATCTTACGGGCTTTATCGGGCGTTAGATGGGGTGCTCACCCCTTCTCTCAAAAACTACTCTATAACGCCATAGTACGTAGTCATTTTGACTATGCTTCCTTCCTTTTGGAACCGATGAATAAACGCGGTATTCAGTGTTGGGACAAGATTCAAAGTAAGTCTCTGAGGATTGTTCTTGGCGCTATGAAGTCTACGGCTATTAATGCTTTACAGATTGAATGCGGGGAGCCTCCGTTATCTCTTAGAAGACAATTCCTATGTGACAGGTTTATGAGTAAGCTCACCCAATTTTCCTCCCATCCCCTTATAAATAAATTATTTTCTTTACTCCAATTAGTCAATGGTAATAACTCAGCATACCCCCTTTTAATCTCCTTTATAAATATAATTTCAATTCCTTATAAACTATATCAATCTCCCATTAACCCCCTCTTTTCCAATCCCTTTGAATCACTTGTCTACCGTCCTAACATTACATTTTGTAACATCCAAAAGAAGTCTCCAGATGCTTACCATTCCTTCCAGGCTATTGTGGCTCGTAATTGGGAAGGTTGGACACATATTTACACAGATGCCTCCAAGATTTCTGATAAAGAGAATGTTGGTATAGCTGTGTGGATCCCGAAATTTTCAGTCATGTTGTGTCGCAAATGTCCCCCTATTACATCAACTTTTGTTGGTGAAGCTTTGGCCCTACTCGAAGCGGTAACATATGCGATAAATCACAATCTTAATAAATCTATAATATTTTCAGATTCCAAAAGTTGTTTACAGTGCATTCTTTCAAATCAATTTCGTATAAAAACAAAATATCCCGTTATCCTGCAGATCAGGAGATCTCTTTGGGAGTGCAAACTTAAAGGTATTGAAATAACTCTTGCATGGATTCCTGGACATAGTGGAATTCCGGGAAATGAGTCAGCTGACTGGGGTGCTAAATCTGCTATGCGCATTTCGTCCGAGTCTCATGATCTTGTTTACTCGCATGACCTTTCTCTCCTCGCTAAGACCAGATTAATGTTCGCCTGGGAAAAGTCTTGGGCTTCTACAAGATTTCAGAAGGGAAAGTTTTACTCAAACATTCAGAATGACATCCCTGCTAAACCTTGGTTTTTCAAATACAAGGACATCAATAAAAACGTCACATCTTGTATTAGCCGCTTGCGATTGGGCCATGCTTGTACTCCCGTACATTTAGCAAAAATTAGGGTAAGGGATAACTCTCTGTGTGAGTGCGGAATAGACGAGGGAAATTTAGAACACATTTTCTTCAACTGTCCTAAAAACTCCTCTTTATACGACATCCTTCCCCCTACTATCCCTCGTCCTACCAACATGAATATTCTCCTTTCACTGACCTTTAGTCCTTTTGTGTATGTCTTATCCAAATTTATTAAAAATAATAATATTAAACTATAATTTTTCTTTCCCTTTTTTCCCTTGATTACATAATTAGTCCTATCTAGTGTTTGTCTATACTAATCCATATATTAACTTGGTGTTGGATAATTTATATATTGTGTTGTTTTTTATGTTTGTTGTAGATATCATCTGCGCTTGATTTGAAACTGTTGGATCTAATTTGAATTTTTTGGACGTGAACAAACCCATTCACTACAGGACATTGGCAAAATTGTGGCAACGCAGTACTGCCATAAACTAAAATATTGAATTGAATTATTTTATTTTAAAATTTCTAGTATTATACATGATTTTTTTTATTGTAAATTTGGTAGGTCTCATAATATGTTGAATTTTTTTTTAAATTTTAATCTCCCAGTGATAAAAATAAAGCATGTTCGCTGGCTCAGCTCATTAATTAGGGAGTGTACGCATAAAAAAAGTGAAAAAACCCGATACAAACCTAACATAACCATGTCTAGAGCAGACCGCAAGCAAATTCTCCTCGAGGAACGTTAAATCCGTGACCCACACAGGCCTCCGTAGTTGCAGCCAGTCGTGCGGCAGATTCTTTGCTATAAATATAGGCGCTGTTTCACCTATACGCCATAGTTTTAAATCGTTCTCTTCGCCACCTGAAATATTAAAATGCTAGATAATTTTACGGGTATTACATATGGGACTAACATATAAATTTCATAGGTTAAGAGGAGGCTTCCTAACAGATAACTAGCAAACCTGGCGAACTCCGTTTCGCCACCACAGACACCTTTACTTTGCTATAAACCTCACGGAGCCCGAGACCTTTCCAACTAATGCAAAACTGTGGAAATCGGTTCGTGCGTTCTGGAGTTATAGCGTCAGGAAGGAACACCCGACTTATTTTTATATAGTAGATTTGCCCCGGGTGGGAATCGAACCCACGACCACTGGCTTGGAAGGGCCACTACCAACCAAGCCAACCGGTCAGTCAAGTGTTTAGCAGTAAATAATTTGTTAATTAATTAAATAGTTTAAGAGATAGCATAACAAAACATGTAATATTTTTAATCATCGTCATCAGCCCATATACGTTTCCACTGCTGAGACACGAGCTTCCTATGAGGGTACAGGCCATAATCCACCACGCTGGCCAAGTGCGGGTTGGCGGATGACACATGTCGTCGAACTTTTTAATTCTTCGACATGTCGGTTTCCTCACGATGTTTTCCTTCACCGTTCGAGCAATGGTGATGTTACAACAAGCGCAGATAAATTGAAAAATCAATTTATTTCCTGCGCGCTCGCCTGGTCTCGATCCCCGGACTTATCGATTTGAAGTCCGAGGTCTCACAACTGAGCCACCACTGCTCTATTTTTAATATTCCTTAATATCCACAATTGACTAAAAAGACAAATCTTAGTTTTAAATATTCATAGACAATTTATCATTAGAAAAATGAATACAGCTTTCTAAGCAGCATCTGTATAAATTGCATATTCTATTACCCCTTCAAGCTGAAATTTATATGTGTCAATACTATAATTTATTAATTACTGAAAACTATAAAAAAGAAATTAAATTACCAGTAGCGAAAACATTGCCATCGCTCCACACCTTCATTCTATCTATTTTCCCGCCAGTCTCAACGAGAGTATCTTCCTTTTTCCCCCAAATTTTGACCACGCCGCTAGCAACACCAGCGATGAGACGTCGTTTATAGCGACCAAGGCCTACAATGTCGCCAGATCCAAAATCTATTGTGTCTGTGCTTGTGAAGCCTTTCTCTGTGCTGTATGTTTCAATCTGAAAGAGTTAATGGTTTTTATATCATTTTTATGAATGATCCTACTAATATTATAAATGCGAACGTTTGTGAGGATGGATGTGTGTGTGTGTGTTTGTTACTTTTTTACGCAAACACTACTGAACCGATTACAATGAAATTTAGCACACATATAGAGGGAAACTTGGATTAACACACAGGCACAGAATACATAATAGTAGCTAAACGCTACAGAACGGACACTCTCCGCCTCCCGCCAAAATTAAACACTTACCTCACCCCGCACGATAAGCCTAAAAATGGTCCGCATTTTTCTGCAAGGACAATACGCAACGAAGATTGACAACATTAATCAAATTGACTTAAAGTAATTTTATTATTTTGGATTTGTGATTATCGTTTTACGTAGAAAATGGTTAGATATTGTGCTGTTTACGGATGTATTTCATCAGAAAAACGCGAATTTTTTTTTACGCTAGTCACAAATGTGCCAACCATAAAGCGTTAACACACACATTTGCAGTCTCTACAGTGTGACTGTCAAAACGATAATTTTGTATGGAGTGTCCGGGGTGTGACACAGGATAGATTTTATTTTGGGAATTGATTTTCAGCATGCAGGTGGAAAATGTAAACATATATTAATAATACCTTTTGATTCCTCTTTCCTATAAGTATTTCTGTCTGTTCCTTGTTGCCCCATTCCATACAGGTGATTGTGTCATCTTTTTGTAAGGTTTTTATATCTACCAGGTTTTCGATACATTTTTTACTGTTTTTAGCTATGTCTGTGTGGTATTTTATATCTGTGGAGGAAATAGATCATTAGACATCTTAAAGGCTGTAAGTTAACATGATAATAATACTTATTTATCTCTTATTAAAACTTTATTTGTCAAGTGGCAGTGGCATTTGAAGGGCAGTTCGCAATCGAAATCGCACGCATATAATTTGTTCATATTTTATATACTTACGTTTGAATGAGCCAATTCGGCTGCTAACAAAGAAGTCAAATGTTTTCTCCTCTTTCAGTAACATTTTTATATTCTTTTATACACTCATTATTCATAAAAATAAAGTATAATTTGCACTATTTACAAATTACAAGCGAGTTCACCACGTGAAAATGTGTGAGTTTGAAAGTTGAACTTTGAAGTATCCGTCAATGTCAAACGTCACTGACGTTCATCTTTTTTTTGTAACAATGGTCTATGATGCTAGGTTATTTACTAACTTTAAGTATTTGGTCACTGAAATATGTTTTTATATATTGTGTGTTTTTTACGACTAATAGGGGTAAGAGAGCTTATATGTTATAACACGTAGAGTTTTTTGATTAATATATAGTAGAGTGTATACATTAAAATTAAAATCGCAATACTTGATCACTGGTAGTTCTTAGAAGATGACAATAAATTTGTTAGTAAGTCTTGTTTGCTGTTCTTGTTCGATAAAAATTTAAGATTGTATAGGTAATTGAAAAAGCCCCTCCTCTCTTTCGCCCCTCCACATGCGCCTGTGTTTGGATTGGTCCAGTGAAATATTAAGATCTGCTACAATCGTCATTCAATGAACGTGCTAGTCATTCAATCAAATAGCAGATTCGACGACGGCGACATATACGCTATGGCAATCTTGGGAGTTGGGGAGAAAGGTAAAAATATATTATGGAACTGAGAAACTTAATAATAATATGAGAAAATAAAATATAGCCTTGTCACTCTGGCTTTTTATTGGTAAAATAATTCTACAAAGTCGAAAATTCACAAACTCTCACTTATGTACCTTAATAATTATGATGTATAATTTATTACCTTTCCACCTGCGGCTTCGCTCGAGAAGTAAACGGAAATCCCGCATATTTCCCGTTTCCGTGATAAAAACTATCCCATCACCTATTTCCTTTCCCGAAGAAATCTTTATGTTGCGATGAGACCGACATTGTTCTATTGTACCTTGGTTAATCTTTTTTTTTTATTTCAGGGACAGTAAAGCCTAAAAACGTATAGCCAGTATCTAACAATATTTTTGTTACGTAAAAGATCGAGGACCACGGGTCCAGTTCTTATTAACACACACATTGCTTCAATTATCAAACTTACAACATAAAGAAATGTGTAAAATTAAATATATATTAGTTACAAAGTTTAGCATAGAGGTTTATTTATATAATTTCAACATCAACACACAAACACTTTTAACTAACTAACTGCACATTTATTTATTTTCTAAATAAGCTAATAGGTAACCATTGTCAGCAAGAAATTCGGAGCCTGTAATTCCAACCGCCTTATCACTGGCCAGAAATAGGATAAGGTGTGCAACTTCTATCGGATCTGATATTCTCTGTAGCGGCATATTCTTTGCCATGTCCTCAACTTTGAATGTACTAACACTCACACCGCTGTTAACAAAAAATTCTGTTTTTACGGGTCCGGGGCTCACCGCGTTCACTCTTACGCCTTTGCTTGCTAGTTCCAAAGCCGCACAGCGTGTGAAATGATTCAGAGCCGCTTTGGAAATGTAGTACGGAGTTTTGGAAGCTTGTCTCGGCACCAAAGTTCCACCAACACTTGATATGTTCACGATATTACCTTTAGTTTTAATGAGATGAGGTGTGGCAAGTACTGTTATGTTGATCTGCGCTCGGAGGTTCACGTTCATTATGCTATCGTAGGCTTCAACTATTTTTCCGTCTAAAATAGATCCGTATTTGGCTAGACCAGCGTTGTTCACTAAAACATCAAGCTGGCCGTATTCGTCAATGACGTTTTGTACCATGCGTTTTGCTTCGTCATCGTTAGCAATGTCTGCAATAATGAGCAGGGGTTTGGATCCCAGTTTTTCACAATGGTCAGAAACTGTTTGCAGTCTTTCTTCATTTCTGCCAACGATGGCTACTTTAGCACCTTCCTTAGTGAATTCTACGGCTGTAGCTGCGCCGATTCCGGAGCTAGCTCCAGTAACTAAGACGACTTTGTTTTTAAAACTCATGTCTCGTTTGTGACAACTGTGTTTACAAGATTGAAGTATTTTGTTTTGGCTCGTGCGTTATATATATCATCGTATTGGTGATAAGAATTATCTAAAAATAAGTTGAGTACTATTAATGATTTGCATTAAATCAATGCTTATCTAAAAGTTTGATAGTGTTCCGTATTAAGCATATTGTTTACTATTTGAAAATATTACCCGAATATGGGTAAAAAAGTTGATGAATATAATTCGGGTTTTATCCGTAATAATTATTTGCTCAAATACAAATTAACTTTATTTAGTTTTTGAACTTTTATATAAAACTAACGGTCCGACCCGGCTTCTCCCGTGGTACATATTTACGTTTTCTCTACATAAGCACCATCCTCGTACTTCAAGGAATATAATAAAAAAAGAATTATCGAAATCGGTCCACCCGTTCACGCGTGAGGCCGTGACCAAGGAAAACGGGTTTCATTTTTATATATATATAGATGCACTGCAATATTCATTTAGATTAATTTAGATATAACTACTATCTACAGTTATGTTATGCACATTTTCTTGCAAATACATGACGTGGTCTAAATAAAAGGTAAAGTACAGTTTTGTATCTTATAGATATTAATAATTATCCTAGGGAACCCCGCGTGTTTTAATTTTATCAATGAAATAGCTTATTCACTCGTTGATAAATAAATATTTTGTATTTTTAACATCATTGTTATTATTTTTTTGTTGTTTAAAATTATTCTCACGATGAATGATATAAATAATAGTTTGATAAACCTGAGTATAAACCTGATAAACCTTGCCTGAGTTTGATAAACCACTGTCGACGGACATACCGAAGTTTAAAATAAAAATATTTACTTTAAACCTTATTTTAATAGAGATACGATTGACTTACCTAAATTTGAAAAGTAGAGACTGGTTTAGTTTTACAATTCAAAATTGGCGCCATTGTTATCTCTATTTTGGGGGGGACTAACCGGAGTTTAATATGTATCGAGTCAATTCGGCTCAATGAAATTGACTAAATATAATGATGCTATTAAGCCAAAAATGTATCATTCATCATTAGTATTTTCTGATAAACAAAAATATGAAAAAACAAAACTTATGTGCTTCATCATCATCAGCCCTTAGAATAGGTAGGTACATACATATTATTTAAACTGAGATTAAAGCGGCATACGCGTACAAAGACGTTCTGAAGACAGACGAAAATAGCTTTATTCTATCTTTGCCTCATGTGGAACGGCTTTATCTGCTAGTTTGTTCGCGTAAACCGCTTCTACGCCAGTTTGTATATTGTTCTTATGCCGCGGCCACACTATGCTCCTCGCGCTGCTCATCGCTCTGCTCATCGCGCTGCTCATCGCTCTGCTCATCGCGCTGCTCATCGCTCTGCTCATCGCGCTGCCGTTATTCGCCGCGACATTGCCCTCTCTAGTCTCTGGCCACAAACTGCACCTGAGTATATAATATGTTCTGTGAACTGCACAGTGCACTATTCGCGCCTGAGATTCGCGCGATTAATCGCGACGCTCCTCACTTGTCATTTGCCTTGTCTCACGAAATGGACGTTGAATTATTAGTAGTATATTATTATTAGTCTGTGCTTGTACTACCATTAAACAAAAGAAGTATGTATTTACGGAACTAAAAGGGCTACACAAGCAGGTAGCTTAACCCTTAACACATCTGTTAAATGTTGATAAATGGACAGAAAGACCTTTTTGTTGGAAATGTTTGGGCTTTTTAATCGTACTTTTATGAACAAAAATTGAAATACCCTGATATTTAGAGATACACTGAAAACATAAAATACAACAATAATGAGTCATGATACATTTTTATATTTTGTAAAATTTGTACTTTATTCGTACGAATATTTGTACAGTATCATTGATATTATTATTTCAATGCAAAATATTTCAACACTTCGGAGTTCGGACGTATCATTGACGTATCATATTACACGAACAACATGCATAAATACGATTATTACAAACCAACTCCAAGAAATAAATTGTATATGCTGTATTTGTTCTCGCTCTTAAGTAGATCATTCTCGCTTAATCAGATAGCATGAATAAATATTTGTAAACGACTTAAAAAAAAAATGGAGATTGTCAATTTGACTGTATTTTTGGCTTTGTTGCCTCAGAACCTTTTGACTGGATGAACTGATTTTGATAATGCTTTTCTTATTTTAAACTGGTGTTTGCCATGTGGTGCCATTATTTTCTAATATCAGTATGTATCATGATTTCTGTTATAAATGAATTTAAACTCTTTCCACTATGGCATATTTAACAATTGAAAATCATGCACATTTATGCATCAAGATTATATTAGTTAGACTAATCCATTTTCTACAGCCATGCTTATCTTTATAGCAAATATTTGTGTCCGCATTACCTTGAGTTCATCTAGGTCCATCAAAAATCAAAATAGATAGAAAAAATGAATAGATGTAACTTTAAAATCTTTATAGATATAAAATCTCATCTGTTCAGTGATATATGCCGATGTTACTCAGAACTATTGATAAACATCAATCAAGTCGATAACATTATAAAGTTTTTAAATTCCTTCCTATAGTACCTAATGTATCTATACTAATATTATAAAGAGGAAAGGTTTGTAATTATGTATGTATGTGAGTATGGCCGCCAAATATTGTACAATAACAGTTGTGAAAGCGTAACACACCGTAACATACGTGACTGATAGTAACATACGTGATTTTGTTAAGCCTAGTGTACATTACAACTAATAATGCAAGAGATTTTTTTTACATTTCTGTTTTATATTGTTAATTAAATTATTTGATTAAATTACTTTAAAACTCAATAAAACAAATTTAAATATTAAAGAAAAAGTTTTATTTCTCAAATTTTGTATTTCTATAATACTTACAAATGCAAGAATCATTCACAACTTATGATATTAATTACGAATACGAATAATAGTAAAAAAGTTACTAACTTCCGAAACATGATAGTTTTTGAAGTGGGTTCTCTTTATGTAAAAAAGTAAATTTTTAACTTTAGATTCTCTACCCCTAACAGCCGATCACGAATGTTACGTAACACAATGTTACTAGAACACTAAAGCTACACACATAATTTAAATAATATAGTAAATTTGTATTCTTACCTTGCATAATTCTCACTCTAAATTATTAAAATGTTCTGGGACAAAAATGCCGACTACCTTTCGATCAACTTTTACAGTAACAAAATGGCGATTTTTTTTTCTAAAGGTTGGCCAACATGTAAATTGGTGTTGCCATTACTTAAAAATATTTATGTGGGTTGGATATCTAGTTATTTAGGGTGTTATTTTATGGTAACTGTGCGTGAAGTATCATTCGTGAAAAAAAGTGAGACATAGTTTTAAGTGAGTTTTATATTAATTTCTTTTATGTTATTTTTATTAGAACTTGTTAAAAGTATCCAAAAGTTTACAGAATAATTTAGAAATACCAAAATTTTACAGGTATCAATAGATTTGTGCATAATTTTATGACTTCAAAGTGTGAGATGACTAAGTTGGACACATGATTCTAGTATGGAAAGGAAAATAAGCATTTCAAAAAAAAAATATTGAGCTTGTTAAAGGCACTCAAAATTAATTTAAATTATTAATATAATGATAAATATAACATAGTGAAGCTGAAACTATTTAAAAACTACCATAATTACTATATAAAAAAATCTGGTGTTATATAAAATGACAAGGACATTTTTTTTTTCTTGAATGTACAATTTTTGGCGGCCATACTCATGTATGTATGGTTTTCACGCATAAACTACTGGACCGATTTCAAAAATTCTTTCACCATTAGAAAGCTGCATCTTCACTAAGCAACATAGGCTAGGTTTTATCCCGGAAATCCCACGGGAACGGGAACTATGCGGGTTTTTCTTTGAAAACGCGGGTGAGGCCGCAGGCGGAAAGCTAGTTGAAGATAATGTGATAATATTGTCTTTAACGCAAATATATTGTCAATGTGTAGGTACTAACTTCTCGGCCTAGCCTCGCCAAGCTAGACAATTTTATATTTTCTAACAGCAATTAAACTAATTATTATTATTCCAATCCAATCTGAGAAAAAGTCCCATATTTACATAACCTTGTTGTACCCCGTGGTTTAATTCATAAATGCTACATGATGATATTATATAGCTTTCAAAACCTTATAGGCTATAAGGTTTTGAAAGCTATATAATATCATCATGTAGCATTTAGCTTTCCTCAATACATGGACATTTCAAAAAGAAAACAATGTTTCAAATCGGGCTGAACGCGCTAATCTCGGGAACTACTTGTCAATTATTTCGGTGTTAGATAGCCCATTTATCGAGGAAGGCTATAGGTATATCATTACCTACGCTAAGACCAACAGGAGCAGAGCCACGCGGGTGAAACCGTGAAGTGCAGCTATCAAATACCTATAATAGGCAAAAAATTGCGACTAAAAATCGCATAAACGCGACCTCAGTCTAGGCCATAGAGTAGGCTAGGTTTAAAAATACTCTGTCCGAGTCGGACTGCCGACATTCAAAATTCAGTACACGTGCAGTACACCTACTAATATATAGTTATCTGTGGTACACCGCTGACTGTGTTAGACACGTGTTAGAGTTAAGACGTGTTAAAATGGCTACCGTACCTCTCGTCGTGTTTAACAATGGACATACCTGCCCCATCATCGGCTTGGGGACATGGAAGGTAAGGTTATTATTATTTAATATCTTATTACATAACGTTGGACGTTCTTACTCATGAAATGTTGGAGTATGAACATAATAATGATGGATGTGGATATGGAATTAATTCATGCCGGCTTTTGCCGGGTTCTTTTTATGTATGTTCTTCTATTTCTCTGAATGATCTCAAAATTCTTTAAAATCTTTATAATAACTGTATCACCTCTGAGAATTCGAAGTTTGGACACAATCTGGTTTTTCTATAGCTTATGTGCTATTCTGGTTTATAAGCTACAACACAGCCAAGTTTCATCAAAATCAGTTCAGCATTTATGTCGATATGGCCTGGATGGATAACAAACATAAAAATTATTTTTTTAAATATTGCAAATATTTTGTAAATATCCTGAAAGTCCGGAATTTTACATAATATATTACAATTTTATTGAAAAGTAAGTTTAAACAAGTGACAATAAGTTTTTAATAAAAAAATATTCTTTTTTATTTAATTTATACAATATTATTACTTATAGGAATATTTTACAATATCAATATAGTTACTTAATTATTACCTAGACGTATACTTAGTACCTATTCATAACTTCCTCATCATTAGCGGTAAATATAATATGTTTTTACATACCTAGGCAATATTTTAATTATATTAAAATTTAAAGCTAAATAACTTTACTTTAAAAACTATATTAAATAGGTATGCTTTTAATTCATAGTAAATAGTAATATTTATTAATATAAGTTTAATGTTTCTAAATATGTACATATAAAGAAAATATATTTACAATCCTTATGTACCTACTTACCGTAGATATAATTTACAATTATTTAAATACCTATTAAAATAATTTTTAGATATTAATTACTTGACAGAAATAAAATACCTACGATAGTTATTTAATTGTACGTAGTTTATACCTAGTCTTCACTAAATACCTACAATCCACATGGTAATTTTTTTTATGAACTTCAAAAATTAGAACTATGAAGCCATTAAATTCTTTTTAGCAGTCATTGTTAGCACTGCGGTAATATGACATTGAGAAAGCGTTAATTTTATCAATTGTCTAAGTAATATTTATTTATTTACAGTACACGGAAACCTGAATATTCAATTTAGTCCATTTTTACGCGACTATGTGAGTTTGGAGTTATATTTCTACACTAGACAACCCATTGATTTTTAATATAGACTATCGATAGATTAAACACTAGTCTTTCATACCATTAAAAATTAAAATGGTTAAAAAAATAACAGCGAAAAAAAAACTAATTGGCGCCAAAAAATTGACAGATCGTAGACGTACGCCAATAGATATTTTTTAAAAATTTCATAAATCCCGATCGAATTTTTGTACTTACCACTATGCTTATTTAAGTACAATAATATATTTTATGACATTTTTAGGGTTCCGTAGCCAAAATGGCAAAAACGGAACCCTTATAGTTTCGTCATGTCCGTCTGTCCGTCTGTCCGTCTGTCCGTCTGTCACAGCCGATTTACTCGGAAACTATAAGTACTACAGTGATGAAATTTGATGGGAATATGTGTTGTATGAACCGCTACAAAAATATGACACTAAATAGTAAAAAAAAGAATTGGGGGTGGGGCCCCCCATACATGTAACTGAGGGATGAAATTTTTTTTTTCGATGTACATACCCGTGTGGGGTATCAATGGAAAGGTCTTTTAAAATGATATAAAGTTTTCTAAAAAACATTTTTCTTAAAGTGAACGGTTTTTGAGATATCAGCTCTCAAAGTCGTAAAAAGTATGTCCCCCCCCCTCTATTTTTATAACTACGGGGTATAAAATTCTAAAAAAAATAGAGGTGATGCATGCTAATTAACTCTTTCAACGATTTTTGGTTTGATCAAAGTATCTCTTATAGTTTTTGAGATAGGTTGATTTAACTGTAATTTATTATATTTGCTGCTACGGAACCCTTTGTGCGCGAGCCCGACTCGCACTTGGCCGGTTTTTGTTCAGAAATAAATTCTAATAAACTAGATATAATAGTGTGCTCGTGGTATGCTCTTAACATGGCAGCAACTTTTAAAGTTTTAGCTAGGAACTCCTAATCTAGCTATGGTTATCACTTAGAACGACCTTGATGAAACTTCACTAGGAAATCCTTTGGGAAGGTCATATAGGCCATTATTTTTGTTCAATAGTGTTAACATAACATATCGATTATTCCATTACTTGATTACAATATACAAGCAACTTGTTTGTGAGGGCTTACAATACTTTGTTATCTACCTATTATTACTATCAACAAAAATTTTATAGTATTGTATTAGACAGAACAATTTTAAAATACCATTACTAATAATATTATAACGCTGAAAAGTTTATTTGAAATAGCTGTACCTATTGACATTTTATATACTCGAAATGGGCCTTGACACGTATTTTACATAGTTACCCCCTTTTTTTTAGTGGGGAAATCTTGCATAAAAATGATACAAAATAAAAAGGTAGATTCATTATATTTTAGATCTCCAGGAGTGTAGGCTCTCTTTTCCGCTTACGATAGTTGAATCATGCCATCCTGAAACATCTAATCTTGTGTGCAGTTCTTGAATAACGAATGTTGTGTTAGTATTAACTACCTATTTACCTTTTTACTTAAAATATTATTGCCCATATATGATTAAAGAACGCTTGCCGGTTCAAATAATAACAATGTATAAATATTTTCGTTTTCAGTCGAAGCCAGGTGAAGTAACACAGGCTGTAAAGGATGCCATAGACATCGGGTATAGACACATAGACTGTGCTCATATCTATGGTAATGAAAAAGAAGTGGGGGAGGCGCTAAAAGTAAAGATGGAGGAAGGAAAGATTAAAAGGTAAGCTATTAATTTAAAAGTGAAACTTTTAAGCGCATTGAGAGTGAAATTTCAAGGTCGCGTCATTGAAAGACCGTCACGTCATGGAGTAAAGCGTATCTTTGAAGTTTCACTTCTGACACGTATGCTCGGCACACACACACTTTTTTTATTTTTCAAAAATTTACTAACTAATAACTAGTTACGATGTCACATGCAATAGGTACAAAAATATAGTAAAAAATTTGGTAAAAGAACAACAACAGCACAGAACGCGGCCTTATCATAAGTGGTCTAGTAATTACTGCAAAAAGAGGAGAATATATTTTGAGATAATATAAATATTTTGGAGAATTCGTCTTTTCATATTATATAGTGAACAAACACTCATAAATACTTTTAAATTGCTTGTTAACAATTTTTTTCTTGAAGGTATCACAAAGTTATTACGTCGCGTCATACAATACCATACCATTAACGATTCTATATTGTCAGATCTAAGTTGTCAGAGATCCGAAAAACATAGACAAAAGCTGGTAAAAAGTGTAAGCGATTACATAAAAAAAACTGCTTTTTTATATTAGTAAAGACATAATAATAATATAATTACAAAAACATAATTCATACTAATAATATTATAAAGCTGAAGAGTTTGTTTGTTTGAACGCGCTAATCTCAGGAACTACCTACTTGTCCGATTTGAAAAATTCTTTCGGTGTAGGAAGGCTATATGCTATAATATATCATCACGCTAAGACCAACAGGAGCGGAGCAATGCGGGTGAAACCGCAGGGCAGTGGGCGCACAGCTAATTCAATATATAATAATATATGTATATCTATACTAATATTATAAAGCTGAAAAGTTTGTTTGTTTGTTTGTTTGTTTGTTTGTTTGTTTGTTTGAACGCGCTAATCTCGGGAACTACGGGTCCGATTTGAAAAATTCTTTCGCTGTTAGATAGCCCATTTATCGAGGAAGGTTATAGGCTATGTATCATCACGCTACGACCAACAGGAGTGGAGCCACGGGGGTGAAACCGCGCGGAGCAGCTAGTGTATTATACACCACTAGTTTTTAATCAGTACAAAAACTTTAAGGACATGTTAGCGAATACATTATTATCATATGTATGATGTAAGAATTACATAATATCGATAAATAGCAAAGATATAATCATTTGTTTATTTAAGAAAGTCTCACTAAAATCATAGACACATTGCAGAGTTCATTGACTTAATCGTTGATAGTATTACCTAACCTTGGACAATAAAATGAAACAAGACATGTAGGTAGTTACTAACTTTATTTATTTTAATTTCCTAAATTCAAATCTCCCCTTCATACTTCATTCGGGCTTAGGACCGGCATAATTACTTTTTTACAATAAATTAAATAGGTACGTAGGTATGTAATTACAAAACAAACAATATCAAAATAAAATAAGCTATTCTGTATTGAAAGAAAAAACGAATTTTGGCGTATTTAAGAAGTTAGAATCAGCTGTATTTACAATACCTAATCTGTATTGAAAGAAAAAACGATTTTGGCGTATTTAAGAAGTTAGAATCAGCTGGTATTTACAATTATCTTAACTAACCTTACAAGTATTTCAATTGTCCTTCAAAATGTCCACCACCATTGTCAATACACAGACGTGCACGTTTTATTAAATTGTTTTTTAACGAGAGAAGTAGGTACGTTTTTTTGTCTTTTCACTTCATCCAATATGCGCTGTTTTAATTGATCGACACTAACCGGCTCACTTTTGGGTCTTGTTCACTTAATTTCACTCCACAAAAAGAGGTCCAAGGGTGTGAGATCAGGTGAGCGAGGAGGCCAAGCTGCAGGCCCGCCTCGACCGATCCACTGACTTCCAAACTCCGCTGTGAGAAATTCATGAACCGCAGCGTTATTCGACATTCGTACTACGTCGAGGATCCTCTTCAAAATACGCTAGTACATTACACGTAAACATTTTGTGACAACGCCTGCTGGTAAGCATTTACCACAGTTCGTACATTTGGCGATCGAGCGTTCGGGACTCGGGTACTCTTATCTGTACATACGTACTGCTGCACTCGCATTTTCCCCACTCAAAAAGAACGCACGAAGCATAAGTACATAATCCCGTGATGTGAATTGATATGACATCGTACCGGGAAGAACATAAACAAACGCGACGAAAAAAAGCAAGTTTTCACTTCCGCTAACAATTTGGCACTGTTTGTCGCGTTGGGGCGGGGGGCCGTTGGGGTGCGACGCGGGCGCAGGCCGCAGAGGGAAAGGGGGTGGCGGGGTGAGGAATGGCGAGCATCGACGCGAGTTTGCCGGAATTTATAGCGGGTGATCCACTGGCGAGCAAAACCGCTGGTACGTTAACGAACTCGCGAGCCAAAGGTCTAAACCGCCAATGGAGCACTTAAAAGTCTGCGGACTTAAAGAACGGCGAATTTGCTCGCTGGCTCGTTGTGCATGCTTGAAATTCTAAGTCCGCGGTCCAGAAAACCGCCAGTGGATCAGGCGAGCCGGCGAGCCTACAGTTTTTTTGCGAGTTTTGTGTCGACTGCACGCGCTGCGTTTAGCTACAAAAATGGATTTACGCTCGTTTCGTCGCGATTTTGTGTCGGAATTTATAAAATGTTTTAAGGAACATGATTGTCTATGGAAGTACACCAGCAGAGACTATAAAAATAAATTGCTAAAAACTTCCGCGTACAATAAACTTTTAGAGATCTACCAAAACATGATCCCAACGGTACAATATCTGATATTAAAAACACCATTCAATATCTGCGTCTTTTCTTCTTTTTTTGTTCTTTCTCCTGATTTAAAAGTACCCCCAAGTAACACGCCATGACTTCGCCAACGATGAGAGTAAACTGTTTGGTACGCTAATGGATTACCAACGTGAGTCGACGAGCCAACGAGTCAACGATCTAAACCGTCGGCTCGTCGGCTCGCCAGTGGATCACCCGCTTATCAATGGAGCTGTGCCGCGGACCTACTCGAAATCGTACGCTAGAAAATTACAACACAATACCTAGTGTGGGTCATTGATTAAATTATAGGTTTAACAATTTTTACATATTTATGTGGACAATTTTGGGACATTTCTGTTTGTTAGTGTTTTTAATTATTTCTTACACAAATATGATTGGTTAAAGATACTTAACACCCTGTAAAATTTTTTGTACTGATTAAAAAATAGTGGTGTATACAGCGTGTCCCACTATTGGTATACTAAGCGCGAAGGGACTTGTAGTTTTATATACACTGATCACGTAAAAAATACTTAAACAACAAAATTACGTCAAAAATAGTTAGCTAAATTTTTCCTGAAAATTCATGTTTTCTTCTCTAGCTTCGCGCAATCGGCATATACCGCTTCTCTAATGTGAGCATTTTCTCTATGAAAACATAATCTTAAACGATAGCTCACGTGCTGGTGGCAAAGTTGGGCGGGTTGCTTGTTATGGGTGTACCTACACATAGAGTTTTAAGAATTGATCTATTTGAAAAAAAATGCGCCTGGATTTTTATAAGTATTTTTTACGTACTCAGCGTATGCAAAACTATAACCTCCTTTGAGCTTAGTATGCCAACAGTGGGACACCCTGTATATATATGTAAATTTTGTGTCAAGACAGAGTAGACTTAAGTATTTTAAATTCATCTCATTACTTCTGCTATTAAAATCTTATCTAAACTAAGTATAAACAATTTGATCACATTAGCGACCATGATACAAATTTTCAACATGGCTGACCTTGCAATCAAGGTCTGTAAAAAACCTGCAAAATCTTCCTATCAGTGATTTATTTGTTATTACTCATGAAATTATAACAATTTTCCCATCAGTGTTCGGAAGCAAACTTTTAAAATTTTAATGCAATTTTGGATTAAATACGTAGATTTCATACACCTCATTTATTTTCTAAATATCTTCAATGAACAGAACTTGACTTGTGAGTTGTGACATTTTTCAACCGACTTCAAAAAGGAAAAGTTTCCCAATTCGACTATATTTTTTTTTTGTTATTTGACAGCTGTTGCTGATTGATTTAAATTTGGTCCAGTATTGATGATTTGAAAGCAGTTTAGTTTTTGTTGAAAATAAATATCCTACTAATATTATAAATGCGAAAGTTTGTGAGGATGTGTGTGTGTATGTTTGTTACTCTTTCACGCAAATACTACTGAACCGATTATAATGAAATTTAGCACACATATAGAGGGTAACTTGGATTAACACATAGGATAGGTTTTATTCCGGAAATCCCACGGGAACTGAAACTATGCGGGTTTTCCTTTGAATACGCGGGCGAAGCCGCGGGCGGAAATCTTGTATCTCTATATTTCTGTATAGTAATTTAAAAAAAATGTGCAACAAATAATATTGATTATGAGTACCTATTGTATTCATTATTTACACATTAAGTAAATAATACAGAACAATTATTATAAATTAATGTTAAATAATATAATATTGCGTGTTTATTTATCCATTATACAAAGAAACAATGGCTCTATTAAACTATATAATACATTGTTAACGTGTATGAGCTTTTATAAGATGTCTGCAATCAATTAAAAAAATAAAAAAAAATAAAATAAATCTTTATTTCACCTTTTAGATTATACTATATTGAATATGAGGCTCTGGCTCTCTTGCTAGGCATAGCCTGTGTTAAGAGAGCCAGTCCCTTCCCTTAATACATCTTGGTCTTGATAAAGGTAAAAATGAAAAGAATTATCCATCTAGATTCTAGATTATAGATACACATAAATGGAATCTTCAAATGTGTTGAGAAGCGTTTACAACGGCTCGACCATTTCAAATTTTCTTGATTTAAAATGCGATATTTTTTCGTCATATTTTTCATCATATAAATTATCTTTTTACGGTGAACGTAGTTAAAAAGTCTTTAATTTCTAAATGTTTCTAATCGTAAAATCGAACATAAGAAACTAACATTCGTATATTATTTTTACATTTTTTTAATTTTGCACAATGTTCTTTATGGTGCGAATCTGTGTAGGTTTACAATAATAACTCTTAACGTGATGTAAACCTTATATATAACCGTGTATTCGGAGCATCCGTTTTTGTTAAAAGTTTTTTAATTACATAGGTATATGTATGTATAACATTACGTATTTACTTTTTCCAGAGAAGACATCTTCATCACATCAAAACTTTGGTGCACGTACCATCGCCCGGACCTCGTGGAAGGAGCAATAAAGACCACACTCGCTAACCTCGGGTTGGACTATCTGGACTTATACCTCATGCATTGGCCACAGGCTTTCAAAGTATGTAACTATAGAATATTTTTAATCATTTGTTTTCTTACCAAATATTTATAGTCCCAATTTTTTAATGGTTATGCTTTATTCTGTTTGCCTATTTTGCCAGTAGATAAACTAAAACGCGGGAAATGCTTTTTATTTATTTACTTTTTATTGTGCTGGCATACAAATAAATTACTTTTTACTTTTACAACAAAAGAACTATTTTTTTAATCACTTATTTTCTTAGCAATCAGTGCTTAGTACAATATTATGTATTTTTAATTTTCTTAAATAATATTTCTTTAAAATAGTAGTTAGATAGGCCGTAAAATCTAATTTTTTGTAGAATTTAAATCTCCAAATTATTTAATTTTGCACTAGCGGTCCACCCCGGCTTCGCCCGTGGTACACATATTTACGTTTTCTCTACATAAGAACCATCCTCGTACTTCAAGGAATATAATAAAAAAAGAATTATCGAAATCGGTTCAGCCGTTCACACGTGATGCCGTGACAACGCGAAACGGGTTTCATTTTTATATACATAACTAGAGGTCCGCCCCGGCTTCGCCCGTGGTACATATTTCGCAATAAAAGGTAGCCTATGTCCTTTCTCGGGTATCAAAATATCTCCATACCAAATTTCATGCAAATTGGTTCAGTAGTTTAGGCGTGATTGAGTAACAGACAGACAGACAGAGTTACTTTCGCATTTATAATATTATATGGATATATAGAATTACAATTGATAGAAATTATGGTTTTGATGCAATTTTGATGGCTCATGTTTGGGTCTGTCAAAAAAAAAAGTTTCTTACCAATTTTTCTGTCTAGAAACCACATTCCGAATTTAAAATCATAGAAAAACTATTCATAACATGTGTATGCTATTTATTATAAGCCAGTGATCAATTTTACGAAAAAAAAAATATTTTATATAATTCGGTCCCCCCAAACGCTTCCAGGAAGGCGGCGAAGAATTTCCCCTAGATGAAAACAACAAAGTGATCCCGTCTCCCGTTGACTATATAGACACTTACAAAGCTATGGAGAGTCTTGTTGACAAAGGTCTAACTAGAAGCATTGGTATCTCTAACTTCAATAAGAAACAGATAGACAGAGTGATGGAAGCTGCGAGAATCAAGCCCGCTGTTAATCAGGTGAGATTTTTTAACTACCATTTTGGAAATACGTTGGTTTTTAATTTGATATTGTTTGAATTTTATCTTTAAAGATTACAACAATGTATTATTTAATCTGACAATATATTGAAGAAAGATTAAAGATAAAAAAAATCTCTCGAAGTTCAATTTTTAAAAACTTACTCGACCTAGCATGAAATAAAACAAGAAAATTCAATAATTTTAATATCAATATATTTGCTAATTGTATATTTGTCGCATATCACAATTAACTACATGCCTAGGCAAATAATTAAAGTAATTATTCTATGCCTAGTTAAATTAAAAAATTAAAACAGCTAAGCCTAACAACTAATTAGTAATTACTTACCTACAAAAAAAGTTAAGATTTTTTATTCAAATAAAAAACATAACAATTTTTTTATTAAAATTTCAGATCGAAGTACATCCCTATCTAAACCAAACCAAACTTTTCGAGCACTGCAAGTCCCTCGGTATTGCTGTAACAGCGTTTTCCCCACTAGGGTCCCCAGACAGGCCCTGGGCGAAGCCCGGGGACCCTACGCTCATGGAGGACCAGCGGCTGAAGACAATTGCTGAAAGATATAATAAGACTGTACCGCAGATACTGATCAGGTATGTTTTGGTTTAGGTATGTTATAGTTATACAGGGTGTCCCACCGTTGGTATACTAAGCTCAAAGGTTATAGTTTTGCATACGCTGAGTACGTAAAAAATACTTATAAAATTCCAGACGCATTTTTTTTCAAATAGATGAATTCTTAAAACTCTTATGTGTACACCCCTAACAAGCAACCCGCCCAACTTTGCCACCCGCACGTGAGCTTTCTTTTAAGATTATGTTTTCATTGATAAAATGCTCACATTAGCGAAGCGGTATATATGCCAGCTGCGCGAAGATAGAGAAGAAAACATGGATTTTTAGGAAAAATTTAGCAAAAAAATTTTGACGTAATTTTTTTGTTTAAATATTTTTTACGTGATCAGTGTATGCAAAACTATAAGTCCCTACACGCTTAGTATACCAATAGTGGGACACCCTGTATACAGGGTGTAATCGTTAAGTGTGCACAGGCGATTATACCGTAATTATTGCAGACATTAACTAACTTTAAACTGATATCGAAAACCCTTTACCTAATGAGTAAAATGACAATAATAACTTTTTAAAAATAAAACGGGAAATATCCAAAAATTTTACACCAAACACTCCCATACATTTAGTATGAGATATATGACTATCCTAAACATGTAATATGAAAAATTTTGGTTCTTTTTTTGAATTTTTGCTTAAATTACTTCGCAAATTTTAATAAAAAATCATTTAGAAACTGTAAATAGAGCTCGACGTGGAATACAATGGTATTCCAAAACGAGGACGTCACTTCGAACATTTGCTTTGAACACAAAATGTATGGAAAATTCAATGTATGGGAGTGTTTTATGTAACTTTTTTGGATATTTCCCGTTTTATTTTTAAAAAGTTATTATTGTCATTTTACTCATTAGGTAAAGGGCTTTCGATATCAGTTTAAAGTTTTTTGATATCTGCAATAGTTACGGAATAATCGCCTGTGCACACTTAACGATGATTTCAGTAACCTTGATTTGTTTTGTGAAAGTCTAAAATCTTTCAAAAAAAAAGTTCGAATAAACGTTAACTATGATCTTTAAATTGTACTTATGCTTGCGATGTATATTTAAATTAATAATTAAATTAATGTAACTAGTAACGTAGTACGTAGTAATGTAATTAATGTAAAATTTAATTAATGTTTACTGTATGTGACTGAACGTGTTTTTATATTTTAAGAATGTAAATTTCAGTGGAAACTTTGCTGATATATGTATAGTATTTTGTTTTTTAATTTTAAGAAGCACTGTATTGTTTGTTTCCCAAAGACAAATAAATAAATAAATAAACGATTACACCCTGTATAGTTTGAGTATGAACACATTACCAAAAAGTCTTAAGGCATAGAAACGATGATTACTGTTTATGATAAATAACTCTAAACAAATAACATCTGGAGAATAGAGCGTAGTAACCTTTAACATATTAAGTTTACTTTTCATTGTCAAAGCGCGCCATTGCAAAGCGGAAGCCTTTTCTCATATTTTAATGATCTTTTCTAATTTTGTTGCTTATATTAAAATTTACACTTGCTGCATGTACCATTCTTGATACGCATGTACCTTTTTAACGGATTCTTTTCTGTCTCAGCGATAATCCATACTTTATTAATATTATAAATGCGAAAGTAACTCTCTGTCTGTTACTCAATCACGCCTTAACTACTGAACCAATTTGCATGAAATTTGGTATAGAGATATTTTGATACCCGAGAAAGGACATAGGCTACTTTTTACCCCGGGACATAGGATAGGTTTTATCCCGGAAATCCCACGGAAACGGGAACTATGCGGGTTTTTCTTTGACTGCGCGGACGAAGCCGCGGGTGGAAAGCTAGTTCTTTATATTTCTATTATTCTGTACCCTCCACAATGCGAAAAAATCTAGAATGGGTTTTTGCTCAAAATATCAATTTTAAGCAAAAACACACGTGCATGAAGAGTTTCGCTTCTATGACACATTATTATTTATAACGTTAGCTTTACTAAAATGGTATATTTAACCATATACATATAACATAATATTATATTACTAAATATTTCAATTTTCATTAAATTTTTGCCTTAAAATGGAACCATAGACACCATTTAAAATCACAGACCATAGACCACAGATCACAGACCATTAACCACAGACCAACATATTTCCAGATACGCCATAGACAGATCAATGATTGTCATTCCCAAGTCGGTCACCAAGAGTCGCATAGAACAAAACTTCGACGTTTTCAACTTCCAGCTGTCGCCTGAAGATCTGGAGCTTATTGGTAGCCTGGAATGCAATGGCCGACTGTGTATGATGGGAGAGTAAGTTTATTTAAAAAAAAAAAATCAATTATTGAAGTGAAACTGCGCGTTGAGAGTAAAATTTCAAGGTCGCGTCATGTCAATACTCTCACGTCATGGAGTAAGGCGACGATTTTGGTATCTTTGGAATTTGCCAAAGAAGTTTCACTTCGGACACGGGTGCTCGGCACGCACGCTCTTTTTTAGCCTACTTCAAAAAAGGAGGTTCTCAATTCGACTGTTTTTTGGGTTTGTTGTCTCGGAACTTTTGACTGGTTGAACCGATTTTGATGATTTGAAAGTGATTTAGTTTTTGGTTTATGAATATTTTATTGAGCGGGCAAACGAGCGGATCTTCCGTATAGTCGACTCCTACCTTCTCACATTAATAACTTTAATTATAAGAATTTTTACATTAAAATCTATTCAGCAATAGAATACAAGATATTTTTATACACATAATAATACCCTTTGTATTTTTAAATTTAATAAAGATTATACGTCACAAATCTCCCGCGATTTTATAGTGGCTGTGTTTCATTTCTAAATATGTAATAATTTTATCGCATTTTTTCAGTGACCACCACCCGGATTACCCATTCCACGATGAATATTAATAGCACAAGATATTGAAGATATTTTCTAAAATAAGTGCAATTAATTTCAGCCATTTTGTTTAAGTAATACAATTAACAGTTAAATATTATTATGCCTAGACTAGATAATATTGTGATAGGGAAAAATATTACAAATCCTGGATTCAATTGCCATATTAATAAGCATTTATGTATGTAGAAAAAATAAAACTATAATGTACATGCAGCTTAATTCAATCTTAAAAATGTCTATGGAATGTCTTTGGCTGTAATAATTCAAATATCGAGTGAACTTTTGCACCAAAATTGTGTTTTTTGAAAAATTCTTGTTTATGCACTGTTACTCTAGCACAAGTCTTAAATAAACCATAAACAATATTTTATTGTCGTTTTATTTACAACCTATGTTCCGTTTTCCGCAATGAATAATGAAGTAGCCTTGAAAGAGGATACTAAACCACTAAAACACTTCAACACTGTTTAGAAACTAATTCAGGGAAGAAAATATTTTTATAATTCAATTTATGGAATCAATCACTTATAATTAGGAATTCGAAATCGAGGGACAGTTGAAGCCGCACTTTTTAACACAAGAATTATTGCAAAAAATATATTTTTTTAATTACATTATATAGGTAAAGAATATATTTAATAATAACCAAGTTTGTGTTTGTCAAGACCCTTAGAAATAAGCTGAAAATTATATTATTATCAAATACTCAAGTCTACGGTCCCTTGATGCTGTGAAAAAATCAAACGTATAACAAACGCAATCAAAAGATACAGCCGTAAATGCTGAAATTTTTCGCAAATTTTGACATTCGCAAGGAAATCAAAACCTACAGGGTTGTTCCCCTTGTTTGGTCCCCCGGGCTGTTTACGGAGAGTTATGAAATTTCGTACGTAATGTATCATAGATATAATTGCGAAAAACATGAATTTTTAATTAGATTATCAAAAGAAATATATTTAAAAATTTTAAACTTACAACCCTTTTTTGTACACATGAACGCTTGCATGTATTAAATTGATATTCACATCAGAAACTCAAGTCTATAATACCCACGTTAATACCTTTAATCTGTAATAAAATCAAACTTCTATGTCAACGCAATTAGAAGGAATAGCATTTAAGGACGCATATTCTGAAACTCGCAAATTACTTGCAACTTGCAAGGGAATCAAAACCTACAAGGTACTTCCAGCGAACACAGAGTCTTGAAATTTGGATAAAAGCAATATCGTATAGCACAGATGAAGGAAAAATTGCTAAAAACATATATTTTAAAGTAACAACATAACCAAAATTAGCTTTGTTAGGAGCCCTCGGTGCGCGAGTCCGACTCGTGTCGCGCGTGCGATCAGACTTATTGATTCTTAAATCGACCCTTGTATTGAAGCTGTGAAAAAATCAAACCAACGCAATCTAAAATTTTACAGCCGTTTATGCTACAAATTTTTGCAAATTTCGACATTCGCAGGGGATTAAAAACAGGTTTAAACAGAACTTTAGGTGTGCGAGTGACTCCGATTCGCACTTGGCCAGTTTTTTTTTTTATTTTGCACAGTATAAGATATTTTTTTCTATTTTATTGAGTATGATTTTGGGGGAGTGTCATGTCCCCCGTGACCCCCACTGGGACCGCGCCTGCTACAGGGTGTGTGGCAGCCATAACAAAAGTTGTAGGTATATACAGAAAATTACAAAAGAGCGCGTGTGCCGAGCCAACGTGTCAGAAGTGAAACTGCTTTCGCAAGTTTGAAAGATACCGAAATCGCGCCTTACTCCATGACGTGATGGTATTGCGGTGATGCGACCTTGAAATTTTACTCTCAACGCGCAAGAAGAAGCGCCCAGGAAGTTTCACTTCAAAAAAATTGAAATTAAAATGTTTATAACTAAACACTCATAGATTTCTATAATATTATCAAACTGCATACTTCAAAATAATATTATCAATTAGTAAATACTTATTGCAACAAGGAAAATTATCAAAGTTCTTATATAAATATTGAACATTCATTTTTATAAAAGACTAGCTC
>CAJQZM010031145.1:0-10462 GCA_907164665.1 Colias nastes | reverse complement strand
GTACATTCACGCCTCGGCTCGTGCTCGTAGCGAGGCGCGGCAGCGCGTAGTGCGTGGTAACCGCTTAGTACGCGCTTTTCGCGACCCGTTAGGTCTATTACCGGTACTGATGATAGTTCGCTACTGTGGATGTAAATTCAAATTGTCTTTATTTGCTGAATGTAGTTACATAGCTGAGGTACAAATTTTATAGGTTCTTAGACATTCTGCTCGTAGTAGAGCGTGCAAATATCTTAAATTATAAATTACATTATACAATATTACGTCACACAACACTAGATCTCATAGGTACATTGCAAAATTATAGTAATAAAGTGATTATAAATAAATATTATGTCAATTATGATGTCAATTAATTTAAAATTATTATTTTTGATTTAAGAAGTCACAAATATTATAGTATTGCTTTGTGATTAGCCAATTTATTAACCTCGTCTGGAATATATTTACAGGTAGTTCCTTAAAATCGTCTGGTATTTTATTAAAGATAGTGATACTTTTAAATATTATACAATTAGGCAAACGGCATACTATTTTTCGCTGAATTAATTCTACACGTCGGAAAGTATAGTTTGTTCTGAAATCTGGTCATTATTTCAGTATTAATTTCTCCTTTTTTCTTGTAATATTCGGGGTGCTTTCTTACAAATAAGCAAATTAAATGTAAATTGTAGCATTTGTTAATATTGGGTATCATATATTATGTGATAGCACATAATATTGTTACCTATCGTGAGAAACGCACACTTTATATACATTAGTATATTATTTGTTATGTACGCGTTTCACGCGACCGGTTAGGTCTATCACTAGTACGGATGATACAAGATTGAAACAATATTGTCAGTATTTGGTATGTGGTAAATGAATGGGAAATAATAAAGAATAATTTATAAGGATCTCCAAATTACCACCACCATAAAAAAATGAGGATCCTTGTAGTTATACCACTTTACTATTTAAAGCAAACAGTAATGTAACAATTAATGGTTTATACATACCTGTAAGTGGTAACCCATGGCTAACTATTTCAGATTTATTACTGTTTTTTAGTATAAATTCACCTTTATAAGGTTTAAATAAATAATTACTACGTATAAATAATTTTTTGCGCCAAATAATATTTTTATCAAAAAAAAATGTTGTGTGGTTTTATGAAACCACGGTAAAAGTGAAACTTACGATAATTATCGTATTTGTACGATAATTATCGTACGTCACGCGACATGCGCTACACAGACCAAAAAGTTTGAGACGATGTAATAAAAGTTTCACTTTAAAAAATATCTATTTATACCTGCTAGCTGTATGTATCGAGGGTTTACCCTCTTGTATGACGTCCGCCGCGTCCCTGTAGAAATAACGACCCTTGTGAGATTTTTTCCAGTTGTAAGCCTTCGGTGTTGCCGCTTTTTCCTTTTCCGCTTCCTCTTTTTGACGTCGCTCCTCATCTTTTTTTATTTTCATCTAAAATAATTAATTAAAACTAAAAAACACGCTTAATGTCATGAAATTATTGTATTGTCGACTTTACTTGATATGTGTACAAAGTTTGAATTCAATCCGTGTGTTTAAAATTGGTCAAAATCGAGACTTAAGGAGTTGATTACATACAAAATTTATTTCAAAGATGCAAAACCTGTATATAATCTTCCTACTTCAAGTGCTTTTTGAATATGACCTAACTATTTGGCTATAAGAAAGATATACAGGGTGGAAATTTTCAATGGGCCGTGAAGGGAAAGTACTTGAAATACTTATTAAGTACTTGGAGATAGCAAATTATGGCACAAGGAAACGTTCCTCTATTTTTAAAAATAAATAGAACTGCATTAAATGATTTTCGAAAATTCATTTGCCACAAGTGAGGAATCATATCACATAGAATCCGAACATACATTCGCAAAGCAGATCACAAAATAACTTATAAAATATATATAGCAGGAAATCTTACAATTCGCATGCAAATACACTTTTTTCCAATAACAATATCTTTATCATAAGAAGCCATTTATTAAAGTGAAACTTTTATTACATCGTCTCAAACTTTTTGGTCTGCGTAGCGCATGTCGCGTGACGCACGATACGTACGATAATTATCGTACAAATACGATAATTTTTAGTTAAATGTCTATAGTGTGAAAAAAAGTTTCACTTTTACCGTGGTTTCATAAAACCACACAACATTTTTTTGACTTATATGATTCTTACAAACACTATCAACTTCATACAAACACAAAATAAAAATATAATTACCGCAGCTTTCTCAGGCCCATATGCTCCGATAGCACCCCTCCCTTTCCGCAGTGTAGCTTCGACTGGAGCCGATATACCCTGCAGATCCTTGCCAAGACCTTTACCAGGTTGGTAACCCATCTGGAAAATTAGTTCATTTGTAAATATACAGTTTATTTCTAAATGCATTCAATCTAATAATGATTTTCTATTAAACCCTGATATTTCTAAAAGATAAATTCTATAAAACAAAAATTAGGTGTTTTCAATGTAAATTTACTGTATGCTATTGGCACTGGATTCAAAATTTCTTTTTTAATGTTGTTAAGCAACTCGTTTAATCTTAAAGTCAACTTGATAATTACGGTGAACTTATTTTTTATTTATGAAAATCCATGATATTAGACTTAACATATTCTTGTATTTGACTTTTCTCTTATGGATTGTCTCATTGAATACCAAGAAGGTAATAAATAAATCTTATCTATAAGATATAAGAATATTAGAAGTATTTTACCTCAGCCAGCTAAGTACAATTTAACAAACGCACCTGTAACAACAGCTTCGCTCCAATCCCCTTAGTATGTTTCTCCCAAGTGCCCACATTGCCACCAAGGTTTGCAGGCCGCATGCCCTGTCCAGCGCGACGTATCCCCGCGGTTTCACTCTCCGCAGGATTACTAACTTCCTCATCAGAACTGTCATTGAGATTTATTTGTGACACAGATGGTTCGGCAGATTCTAGTTCTGAAATGATGCAAATGATTAATTTTATATTGTGAGTTGTGACATTATGTGTTTTATTCAAGTAATATAAGCTTCACTACATAGTATAAAACAAAGTCGCTTTCTCTGTCCCTATGTATGCTTAAATCTTTAAAACTACGCAAACGATTTTGATGCGGTTTTTTTTAATAGATAGAGTGATTCAAGAGGAAGGTTTTAGTATATAATTTATTATGTATTAGACAAAGCGGGCGAAGCCGCACGCGGAAAGCTAGTTGTTTATAAATGAAAAAAAAAACAGAACTTCATCATTAATAAAAAATAATCTATCACTATTCCAATTTATAATCTTAATTTATTAAATTTAATATAAATTACATTTACAAACCAAATTGCACCATTTTGAATAGAAAATTATAATAATACAATATAATATTATGATTTAAAAAATTGAACTAAAGATACCTTGTTTGTTTTCTTTCTTCTTTCCAGCCTGTTGCACTCCGCCAGCAACAAAGCCGATTGGAGCGGAGAAGTCTTTCGGCTTCCTAGTTCTCTTCCTAATATTATCTTCATTGTCTTCTTCATCACTATCTTTCGCCCAGACGCCTAAAAATAGGAAATATTCAATTTAAAACATTATATGTTTCTTAATTATTATGTTGTCTATATATATAAAAATGAAACCTGTTTTACTTGGTCACGGCATCACGCGTGAACGGGTGGACCGATTTCGGTAATTCTTTTTTTATTATTCCTCGAAGTACGAGGACGGTTCTTATGTAGAGAAAACGTAAATATGTACCACGGGCGAAGCCGGGGCAGACCGCTAGTTATAAATATAATAAGTAAATAGTAGACATATAACTATAGCTCCTAAGTTTTAATGCAGGGCATAGTGAAAAGTTAAAACACTTCTATTTATATTGAACTGATACTGTAACATTTATTGCTTGTGTCTCATCTGATAACTTACGTTAGATTGAACACAAGTAAAATATATTTTAGTTTACTTGTCATTGCCATAACAAAATGCATTAAACATTGGATTGTACTGCATGTACTTACTGTTAAGAATTTGTATTTTACTAAAAGCTAGAGAGGAAACAAATTAAAACGCAATAAGTCCAGAATGTAGACAGAATATCAATAACATTCACAAGGTAGATATATCATGAAGAAGTATTTTCAGCTAAAGAAAAGTTTCACCACAATATTAAAAGGTGTACACAGATGTTATTATTACCATATATTTGCTGTTCTCTTTTATTTTTCCTACTTCTGTTCGGATTAAATTCATTGTCCAGATCGTGGTCAGTAATTTCGAAACGTATAACTTCGTCGTCTGACATTTTTTTAACTTAGATTGAGTTAAATCTTATTAATTTAAGTTCTTATTATCAATAGTTTTACTGCAGATTCTAGTTTTTTAGTTATTCAGAAGAATATCCCATCCCATAACATTTTCAATGTTTATTCTGCTTTATTGATATTTCTATTTGATTTTTGAGAAAACTGACAACTGACAAGTGACAAGTGACACTGCGCACCAGTCATGAGTCACCACCTGCGTCCATCGAGAGCGTAGAGTTACCAGTTACTAACTTACCACAGATAACTATATAGTCAGAGACCAGTTACGGTCTAGGTAGGTTAGAACAAGTATGCTTAATTTCTACTTAAAAAAACGGGTCAAAAACCGACCGTACATCCAAAGAGTATTACTACTGGGCTTCTACTGGGTAAACCGTAAAAGTATAATACTTCTGGGTACATCACTACATGAATTTTCAACGTAGACAGAGAATCCAATAGACACCGGCAATGCGTGTCGCAGAAAGAGATAAAAAAGAATACGTCACAATATTTAGGGTTACCGTGTGAGGGAAAATTTACCCCGCAATTTGTAAGATACAAATCTCTCAATATCATTATTCACATAACATAAGTGGATAATAATGAGATATCCACATTACATACTTACATGTTTATACTAATATTATAAAGAGGAAATGTTTGTAATTATGTATGTATGTATGTATGGTTTTCAAGCATAAACTACTGGACCGATTTCAAAAATTCTTTCACCATTAGAAAGCTGCATCTTCACTGAGCAACATAGGCTATATTGCATTTTCAGAAAAATTAGAGATCCTTACCAAAAATGCAATAATGTATCCTTAATAAAAATTCTGTCATCGCGTGCGCTGCGGAATCTATTGAAAATAGAACAAATAATTAATGTTCTACGGTATTATAGAATGGACCAATATCTACAAAAAAGTCCGCGATATTCCATTCAAAAGATATAACGAATTTTTAAAAGTGTCAATTTACAGAAAATAGTAGGTATACTGTTTAATACAATGAGGAGGCGTAGTGCGGGACGGGGTGAAGGTGAGGAGGGAAGGGATATTCGCAGGAACTACTTTGATTCCGATTTAAAAAATTCTTTCAGTGTTAGATAGCCCATTGATCGAGGAAGGCTATAGTAGGCTATAATATTGTACCATAACACTTAGACCAAAAGGAGTGGAGCCACGCGGGTGAAACCGCGGAGCGCAGCTAGTATATATTAAACATATTACTTTTAGATGGGTAATACATATTATGTATATACACATACCTATATATTATATAATATGAATATATATCATTATCATAATCCCATATGAAAATGTGTATGTAATGATAATGTAGATGAAAACTCGATTGTTTATTATTTTTTATAAAATAAAATAAAAAAATAAAAGAATGTTTATTTTCGAAAGTATTAACAGATACACACGTTAAATTATATTGACAGACCCGCGAAGGCGCAAAAAAAACGAAATTTACTTAATAATAATTTATTGTAATAAAAAAATTACATTTAAATTATCTCTTTAACTACGTCCCTTCGGTTCAATGTTGGAACCAAGAGTGTCCATTGTCTTCGGCGGGGCAGCGTCGCGGTGGTGGTGATTGCCGTAATACTTTCTAACCTTCGGTTTTGGTTTCCAATCTGTTCATCCTGTAGCTACAATCCAAATTTGTCGTAAATTATCCGGTTCAGGAAAACTGGAACAAGCCATTGAATATTTCAGATATTTAATTAAATACACACTGCAGAATATATATATTATTTCCCATAATAGTGGGTAACAATTTGTAGAAAAGTTGGCAACACAAAATTTTTTAGGTTAAAATTTATAATTGTTATTTTTGTTGTTTTTAAACAATGTATTCAAGTCAACAGCACGTGATACACAATATATTAACACGCTGAAATATCATGAAGGCCTATAAACTGATAAAGAGTTGTATACTTACGAGTGAAAAGACAATCCAGGCATTTTCGTTCCACTATCACTTTTACACCCTTTAACGCTACACCGCACCATGGTATTATTTTATAAGGTATAAACAGTAAGTCTAAATCATTCAAAACCAAACATACCATGAATTACGTAACTTAGAACATGTAAAAACTATATTTTTATGGAAGACGATAGCTAGCTGTCAAACTTTGTTTATCAAAGTAGGTTGCTATTCTTGAAAAAAGCGGCACGCTGCGTGAAACAAAAAATTTTATCGTTCTCTCTCATTTCTTTACACAACACCGGCATAAGTTGCTCTTTTTCTTGTGTGAATGCGACATAAGATATCAATTTGTCTATTGGTTTCTCTGTCTACGAATTTGTCTATTGGTTTCTCTGTCTACGATTTTCAACTTCAACATGTAAAGGTGGGTACAGACTGGTGAAACGTAACATGAAATGTAACATTCTGCCTTTCATTGCATGTTCGCTGCAAGCGTGGACGCATAGCGCGCTCTTAACGCGCATTCACTACGAACCTCCCGTATTCGTGTTCCTTGCCCCTTTGTGTTCGTTCGAAAAACCGAAAAATCACGTATCGCTCCGCGCGCGGCTTGTAATGCTCGTAGCATGCGCATGTAATGCACATTTCGGGCGCGCAAGACGTCCAAACTATGAGAAATTGTTACAAAGTGTGTTACCTTTCATGATACATTGCAGCAATGAGTACGGTGAATTCTTTCATTGCATGTTACATTGCATGTTACATTTCACCAGTCTGTACCCACCATAACATTAAAAGTTGACGTTGACAAGTTGACAATCAATAATAAATATTGAACATGGTTTCGCATTGATTACTGCAAATTGTTAATTTATTCATTACAACAAATAGATATACCGATATCAAATAGTAACTCATGCATTAAATTTGTTCTTTTTTTGTAAATATGTGTTGATTCGTCGTACATCGTAATCACTTAAAAATTAAAATGTTAAGCAGATTTTCAGACGTACTGCAAACCGCTGCGGACGTAGTAAGTGTAAAAATATTAGCTAATTATACAATCATATGATAATTGATAGCATTATTTATTTTATCTTAATTCAAGGTATAGTTTTATAGAATTTGAACTTAGATTTGAAAAGAAAATGTATATAGCACCCATAAAATTGTTATAAACATATTGTTATGATCCGCTAGTTATTTTGCATCTCCTAATTTAAATTCAAATTACTTTTTCACATCTGAATATTATCATTAAAGTGTAACCTTGGTTATACCTATTTATCGTGACATATTATTTAAAATTTAGCTATGATATTTATTTTAAAACTAGTTTAATGAAAACATAAATCTTCATTTTTCTATTGCAGTTAGCTCCGCCGGCGTCCCGTTATGAAGACTTTGAATATCACTGGAAGATGATATTGAATTTTTACCAAAATTATGATGAAAGCAATAAGGTACATATTGAGGATACAAGAGTGCCACATCACTTGCATCAAATGTTTCAGGTAATTTTGTCCTAATTTAGATTTATTTTTCATTACAAAGGTATTATACCAATAAGAAGTATCATACTAATAAGAAATATGAATGTATATTCTATTAAAATTCATAGATTTTTATTGATATCATATAAGACTTAAATAACATCCTGTGAAGTGTAAGGTACAAACTACAACATTATATAGATGTGCCTTCTTTATTGATTAATATAATCGGGGCATATGTAATGATAGACAAGTATACATATTTAAAACAGAGATTCTATCCAAGACATTTATAAGTCTTTAACGTTAAATGAAATAATTACTATGAAGTAGATCTGCTTTAATAGTAATCTTTAGTGATAGTTTAGTGTGATGTAATTAATATTGTTATAGATTGTGACGATATAATATTATTGTAACTGTGAATAGAAATGTATCAAAATATTATAAAAACTAAAGATTTGTTATAATAACAGTGGGCCTTCTCTGAACCTTGTTAGTTTATTAAACATATTGATAAAAATAAATGTATTAAAAAAGATCGTGTTTTCCGAGCACACGTGTCAGAAGTGAAACTACTATGTTATGATTCAAAGATACCAAAATCGTCGCATTACTCCATGATGTGACGGTATTGTCATGACGCGACCTTGAAATTTTACTCTCAACGCTCCTCAAGCCAAAATGAAATTTTAGCTCCAAAATGAAATTTTAGATTTATTTTTTGTTATAAATGCGAGGTTGATGTTGTTATTGTATAATAACAACAGTTTATAAACAGCTCAACTTTAATCATCACAGGGTCAATGCAAGGTTATGCACATTTAGAGCAATTTGTCACAACTATTGAACACGCGATTATAATCCCATTATGTAGCTAAACATTTTTGTTTAAAATAATGTACCTAATTTAATTATTACAGACACTAGACACTTTTAGACAAATAAATTGTTGCATAGACGTTTCTAATTATGTACCTACTATTGACGATTATAAGCAAGCCACCATAAAATTATTTATATACCATTTTGTAGCTAAACATTCTTGCCAAAAACACAATCAATCAATCAATCAATCAATAAATCAATCAATCAATCAATAAAAATAAAAGAGAGAGAGAGAACCTCCTCCATTTTTAAAAGTTGGTTAAAAATACATAAAGTATAATTAATAAACCATAATATAAATGTCTATTTTGTTACTTTATCTAAAATGACATTCATAGTATTTTTTTACAAGATACAATTTCCTACAGCTTATAGTCGATGAGGAGAAAGAACAGCAAGGCGGTACTGTAGGACCATGTCTAGAAGCAGTAGTACAAAGGTCAATAGGAGTGTTAGACGCTCTAGCAGTGCTTGCGGTGGCTGATCGGCCGCCTGGAGCAAGGGCGATGGCACTAACACTAGCAACGACGTTGTTGAGACGAACACAGCGGCCGTGTATTAATAGCGCTCATGTTTATAGACCTTTGCAGGTGTGAATTATTTTAAGTATTTAATGGTAAATTATTATTTTTGTGTATTGTGACGATTCAAAAACGCTTCTAAAGGAAGTTAAGTGAGTTTAAGTTGGATGCAAATGTGTAATATTTATGTGTATTGTAATACAACAAATTATTGACGATTAAATACTGTGTCCATCTTCTTATTGTATGATAGAAGCCTATGGTTAATAATTAACTTGTGTTGAATATAATAAACATTTGAATGCGAGTATTAAAAACAAATTAGTTACTATGGATTATATGTTGATATGATTAAATACATATAAACTTACGGATTATATGTATTTAATCTATATCAATAAATAAATTATAATAATTGTTGTTGAATATGTATCTAAAATAATTTTGAATAATTTCAGAGAATGTTAGTCCAATGCAACGAAAGCCCAGCGTCCCCAACAGAAAAAGAAGAAGTAGAACTCCTCCTAACTCTATGTGGCCTTGTCAGAAAAGAGCCAGGGCTAGCAAACATATTCACAACTCCATTCGTTGAAGATAAAGCCACTTTACTATCAATACCTGAAGATATACAGAAGTTAATACCGTTGAAACGGAAATTAAGTACGCCAAAGAAGAACCCTTTATTTGATGTAGATATGACACCACCGTTACGAAGTGTGGCGATAGTCAGGAGTAAAGAAGATACAACACCAAACAGTTCAGTTGTTGACGATAATGGCTCGTTGAAAAGTCAGAAGACTGTGTACGATGATAATGATAAATTTCTCTTGATTGATCTGTTGTTGTCGTATTTGAATAGCGCTGTGAGTATGTTTCACATTTTTACGTTTTTTTTTTCAATCAAATTTTTCTATTGTCTTTTATTATAAAGAAATAGACAAAAATTAACGTAAATTAACTACATTTTTTTTAATTCTGTTAACCTGGTACATTTTTTAAAGTTTAAAGTGCTTAGAATTTATAGATTTTTGGTATTTTAAGGGTATTATTTAAATGTAGTCTTATGTTATCTGGCTATTGCATTTTTTCTGATCATATCTATATTTAAACCTATAAAAAATATGTTTTAAACACTTAAACACTTTTAAAAACACTTAACTTTAAGAAAAATAATGATTATCCCAATTTCCAGGATAACCAAGTGGTACTCCGTGCTTGCGAGGGTATAATGATAGTATCCTCGCTCCCAGAGGACGATATAGCCAACCTTGTGACCAGCTGCAGTCCGTGCTGTGA